>JAHZNE010001603.1:0-11363 GCA_027744055.1 Callyntrura sp. NNG-2020
CAAAAATCCAGGGGGGGGGGCAAATGCCCCCTTTGCCCCCCCCCTTGCGTACCCCCCTGCTCTTTCTCAAAATAATCCATAGCTTTCTCCATCGGTTTTTTCAAGTAACTCCCATTTCCAATAACCACAGTTTGTACAAGCTTTTCAGTGGAGACCGGTACAAATTCCGTAGAATTATAAAGCTTACAAAACTTTTCAGTGTCCTTGTCATAAGAACTTGCAAAGTACGCTTTAGCGGCAATCATTGTAGACAAAACAGTTAGCTCTACAAAATGTTGATTGGTGTCGTATTTCATACTACGATTGTAGTACGGGTAGCAGTAACCATGTGGAGCCTCATAAGACATGCAAGATGCAAATGTGGACTGAAGATAATTCCAACTTGGTGTTACACGGCTGTGGATAAACGTAATTAATTATTCTCAACACGAAAACGTGGAAGGACTCATTGACAAGTTGGTCAAAAGTTTCGTAGGACACCGGCTACAGTCTGCATCTCAAACGGTACATGTTGTCATTCCTGTACGCACAACTTAACAAAAGCGCCGTAAGTACGCAGATGAGGATCCCCCTGCCCCAGCAGATACCGGTACATGGAAAGCCATCCTTTTGGAGCGTGCTGCCAGTTCAATTGAAGCCACTTTTTTACTTTGGTTTTTATCAGAGTGACGTAGTCTGAGGTTGCTATGGCGGAGAATACAGGCAGGATTAGAAATAAGCTAAGACCAAATATCCAAACGTACACGTCATAGGAGGAAAGCAGGGCTTCGTAATTGAAGGCCGACAGAAGGGGACGGCCGCAGGTGATAAACCTTAATCTCCTGGTGGGGATTTCAAAGGATACCAGAAAAGAGGATCCGACCGCGGAATGCCCAAATTCTGGCCAGTACTTCACGGAAAGAAGTTTATTCGGCTTAGGTGTACACCGAATGGGAAAATCTATTATCCAGCACTTCAGAAGTGCATTCAGAGCGAATGGAAAATCCGGTAGTGACATTTCCTAGTAAGGTATTCCAAAGATCGCCAGCCCCAAAGAAAAACAAGTCTTCAATGGGTAGCGCGGGTCGGAAACTTTTACATTGGCGCCATTTTGTCGCCGGGGAAAATATTATAAGCTGAGAAAAAATAATTTGATAACAGGTTGCGCTAATAACATTGAGTGTGACTCATTTTCTCTTGATACCACCATCCGTATGAACTAGTTTCCCCGTTGACCCCGTATATCTGGGTGAGATTGTGTCCAAATTGGGCAATGTTAGTCAGAGTGAAAAGTTGATGTTATATTGTTCCAATTGGTAACGCAAATTTTTGTAGGTAATTAATTTTTCTCGAAGTATCGAACAAGACGATGTAGATGGGTTTTTCGTTGCCCGCAGCAAAATTGGAGTGTTTGTCGACGCCATTTTGTCTCGGTACTCCCACGTATGACAGTAGCCTGTAACGCCCAACCCGTTCTTAATGTTGTCCATCCACCGAAAAATGTACAGTTCAAGTTGAACCTCATGTTCGAGCGAGTTTGGATTCAAAAGGAGCATTTGAAAGTTGGAGCTGGTGTAGGAAAAGGGTAAGCTATTTTCGATGTATATGGATAAATGTGTTGACATGTACCACAATAAGGTGGGGTATCGTGACCTGCGTGTACAGGAAAAAAAAAGTATAGACCGTACAGAAGCCGCATTGGGGGAACATGTCTATGAGTACCTGGCAAGTTGATGGGCGGATGTTCATGGTGAAGTTGTAATAGTCGATGATAGAACAGTTTGCGAGGATCTGTATTTCGCAAATTGTTGGTTCGAAGAGGGGAAGGTGAAAGCGGGAAGAAGAGCACATGCTGTGGTTTACAAGTTTGATGTTATTGAGGCAGGGTAAGCTATTTTCGATGTATATGGATAAATGTGTTGACATGTACCACAATAAGGTGGGGTATTGTGACCTGCCGTGTACAGGAAAAAAGTATAGACCGTACAGAAGCCGCATTGGGGGGAAAATGTCTATGAGTACCTGGCAAGTTGGTGGGCGGATGTTCATGCTGAAGTTGTAATAGTCGATGATAGAACAGTTTGCGAGGAACTGTATTTCGCAAATTGTTGGTTCAAAGAGGGGAAGGTGAAAGCGGGAAGAAGAGCGCATGCTGTGGTTTACAAGTTTGATGTTATTGAGGCTGGTGGGCAGGAGACATTTGTCCGGCGGCCGTACGAAAATGAAGCGGATTTTCAATCATATATTTTGTGACGGACTGATCAAAGACAAATTGGCGAAATGTCAGGATGATGGGAGCGTGGAATACGGAAAATTCTGGGAGTGACTCAGTGTATGTGGCGGCATGAATGAAGCAGTTTTCAAACGGTCGAAGGAAGCCGTTGAGATTATAAATGTGGGAAGGCGCTTTCGACTGTTTTGCTTTGGTGTCAGTTAACCACTGTAGTTTGTAATGACCAGAGGGTGATATTAAGTCAGATTTTAAAAGGCAGTACGTTGTCACGCAACTTCTAAGCTTTAAGGAGGGAACATTCAAGAGAGACGTATTTTCAAACGAAAAGCAACGTAAACATACATATAACCAAATTACGGGTCTGGTCGGACCCCACATTGTGTTGAAATAATGTCAAAGTTAATTATATTTAAGTTTTTTGTACTGTTTTGGGAACAAACGGTGTTGGAGTTAAACGGTATGCAAGATTAAAATTGTCAGACAGTTTTACAGTTCTGGCACTTTGTTCAAGTTTCAACAAAATGCAAAATATAACAGATACGAAAATGCATGCTAAATAGTTGGAAAACGTTGCGTCTTTAATGTAAGGTACAGAGTTTTAACTAATCAATTAACATGCAAAATTTACCTGCTGTGGCAGCGCGTACCATAGTGACAATCAATTTAAAAATGAAATATTACTATTGGGTTTGGGTAAGAAATTCTCTGGTAAAGGGTACTTCCAGTAAAGAAAAGCATAGTTAAAATGCGATTTAGATACTGATATAATTTTAAAACGGTACGCAAATAAAATAAAGCTTAAAGAATATTTTTTTGATATATACTATCGAGTTGAATAGTAATATGCATTCCTGTTCGTGTCGTATGCAGCTGTTTACAGGATTTATTCACCGCTGCAAAACGGAATCAAGTACAACAAATTTATAACAAGCTTAGGAAGCATTACTGCTAATGAACCTGAGTACTTGGAATTTACGTTTGAAGATACGAAAAATCAAAGGTACATAAAGAGCGCATTAAAACAATATTAGCTTTTAGATTTCGGTAGACCTAATAAGTACGTAAATTTATACACTTTAGTCTATTAGTTGTCAATGCATGTAATAAAAGAACCATAAAAAGATTCTTTTTACAATATAATACATTATTTTGACCTATTGTAAATTGTCCATTGTTTTATTTTGTGCGGCTGTTGGGATAAATTCAGTTAAATAAAGTATAAAATGAACTGCGGATCAGTTTTTAGATGGGGGTGTCTCAACTTCGTCTATAAATATTGTAAAAAAATGATTACGATATAAAATTCGCATAAGTTTCAAGATGATTTTAAGAAATAACACGTCCGATGAAATGAAAGTCGTTGTTGTTTCCCACAACCATTATCTTCCAAACATATTGTCACTTATGTCGTTCTCTTATGGACCGTTAGTTTCGACTCCCATATCTCTTACTTCCTGGAGATATTAAAGCAATCAGAAATTCTGTATTCACCATCCTAGTTTGAGTATTAAATATACCGGTAAACCGATCTTCAAAAGTGCTCCAATTGAACGAAATGATACAGGTCTGTCGGTTCGTTCCCCCGCCAGGAATTAGTTTCAAGCCTCATTTTCACTCCTTTTAGCGATTTGCAAATTCATCAACTACAAAAACTCTGTTTTAATTAAAGTTAACGTAATGAATTAGTGAGCACATCAATATTTAATCATCATCGTGTGACCTTTGAAGATCGCACGTGTCAAACTATTTTTAACACCAAGCTTGCTAAAACGTCGTGGTGGTAAGACGTACCTGCATACCAAATTTCATCTTATTTGGATGTTTTACACTTTTGCCCCTCCCGTTCTTCACAAAGTTGATGTAAAGGAGGCATCTTTAGACTCGATGAACCTACAGACTATAGTTATAGATTTTCGAGAACCCCGTGTCAATCAAACGAAACGTTCGTACTAATCACACATGAAAATTTGCCCATCATGTACATTTTTTCTCGATCTTATGAAGTACCGTCTTCGGGGTACTTAATCAACTTAATCAATACTAAAGGTGCTTTTGTCTTCAGTACATTCAGTTTACGTAATTAAATAAAATATATCTTGACCATGCAGTAGCTGAACTACATAGAAAATCATAGCATACAACATCAGATTGGTAAAATTGTATTGATAAGTTGTATTGTTACGCTTAGGTAAACGTTAAACATACACTTGATGAAGCCATATAAATGGTTATTTTAAATGAAACGTAACCTGGCATTTATCCACAAAATCTTTATTACAACCACAATTTGGTTTTCGTCATGATCGGGTTAAATATTGCATACATGCATCAAACTCGTTATTTTTGTGTTTAACACGATATGATGTTCCCACAAATTTCAACCTTGTAAATTTCAAAGTTCGTATTGATTTGAGAAAAACAGTATTTTTGTCATATTTACATATGATAACATTTGGAATCCCCACATAGTGTCTCTAAATATCTGGTTCGAATTTATTCATTTGTTATTTCTAATAAAGGTTGCCCAATACACCTACCCACAAATTATACGCTAGGTTCTTAAACAAAATTATCGATTGACAAATACGCAACAGATTTAACTTATATTGTCATTGAAACTTAATTCAAAATTAACAGTTTTTGTAAGCAAAAGTCAATATGCCAAAATTGGCATTATTAGGTAGAAACAATAGTAAAATTATTCGTGTAGATAATTATATAAATTCACATTTCTCATTGTAGCGGTATATCAACCCATGTAGTCAAATAATTTTATAAATTGTCATTCTAGTAATGGTTTCCCGACAGACAATTATGATTTCTTGGTCTACATTGCCTGACCTGGCGACGTTGATGGATTTTCTCTATACTTAAAAGCAATTGAATCCATTAAATTATATGTTTCTTCAGTCTCAATTTCACAACTTACAATATATCGGTATAGTGGTTATGACAACATCATATATGTAAAAACGTTGTCCTGTGTGTTTGCTGTTTGATGATCTACTCCTAAGCGGCTGGTCTCACGAATGCCGCACGAGATTTCAGCCCCTTACTTTAACCGTTTTCGGAATATTTAAATAATTAACATAATATCATACATCCCTCATTTTTTAAATAAATTTAATTGTAGAAGTGTTTGCCTTACACATCTAATGTGTTGCAAAGCCGTTTAAAAGATATTGTCTGTAAAGAACACCACCAAGTTCCGTCATGTTTTAAATTGTTCAAATCTGACGTCAGCTTTGCTTGATAAAGCAAAGTCAATTCATTCTGATCTTAAGAAGATGTACTTACGTCTGCGGTGCTTAAAATACTACTATACATATTTAAAATTAGTTGTTGCTAAGTAATGTAAAAAGTTATTATCCAGTAAAATATAACCGTCGGCATATTTATTAAAATAAAGATTTGGTTGTACAACAGTAATTAACTATTATTTTATTAACATAATATCTCAAAAAGGCTTCATTTTAAGGAAATTAAAATTCTTGTTTAGCCAATTAATGGTTTGGACAATATATTAGTCAATCTGAAATTTCGGTTAGAGCTGGAAGTAAAATCGAAGGAACACGTAATGTCTATTGGATGTATTTTGAAATTCCGTTTTCGGTAATAGATGGATTAGTTCATATATGGGTTTAAAAGGCTATCTTAAGGAGATTTAAAATGGAAAAAAGGCTTAACTGAAAAGGGACTTTAAAATTCTGCAACTATTAGATGTTTTACACGATTATCTAATTAATTAGTTAATTACTTAAATTATTGTTAACATTTGATTGAAACATGTACATTACAATGTTATAAGAGGCGTTTAATATGAGCATAAACTTCAACGGTAAAAATAAGCATGCTTTTTTCCACGGGCTGACAGGCCCCTAGTTAAGTAATAAGGAATATGTGATTTCAATATTTTCTGGAAAATGACGTATCATTTTCTCTCTTGCATAAACCTACATTGTGCTATTCAGTAAATTATTGAGCGTTTTAAGAACAAAATTTTATTCGTGAATACAAAGTTACAACATGTGTAATTACGGATGCTTAAAAATATAAATTGCTGATGTAAAAACGATTTGTGACATACTTCTGTGAATGATTTGAAAATAAGTAGGTAATAACAAACATTTTTCTTTCCCATCCTCGTATTTGGTATGTAATCGCTAAATATATTACCGGAGTAATTTAGAAATCTTCAGTTTACGTGGAGAACAATACATTATACCATGCTAAGTCAGAACTATTGAGGTTAACTACAGAAGTTATGTGTAGCAGAGAAAAGTGTGTCCCATAATAAAAGTGACTAGTTCCTTTAGTAAATACTTTGACTTTGTAAAATACTTATTAAACCTGAAGACACGGCAAAAGTAACAACTAACAATACAAACGAACATAAAACTGCAATGTTAACTTCCCGATTAATAAATAACAAGAATGCAAAATTCGGATTGCAAAAGTGATCTATATGCTTCATTTCTATTTAGGAAGTGGCACTTAAATATATCCTCTCATGGATATTTATAAGTTAGCTATTCCTACTAACTTCTAATCTAATCTAATCTAATTAATCTAAATTAATAAATCCGCGTACGCTTTGATATTTTCAGTATTTAAATATTTACTAATATATAATATTAGCCATGATGACGTTTTTGTTATCCGTTACATATCGTTAACTTCATATGTGGTGGTCTTGTGTTCCATTTACTCCATATCAGTATATAACAGTTTTGGTTTTGATCTTACAACATACATTTATAATTGTTGAATTTCTGAATTCTCAACTATATTTGGGACAGGCTTTATTAGTAAAATTATTCCAAAATGTATATTAATAGGGGACTCCGTTTCAAGTAATTTACACAACTTTCTTGGCTTAACACAACAACTTTTGCAGTACTACTGTCACTATAACTTCTTTTAAGCTCTTACTTTCTCAACACTTTTCCATCTTAGAACTGATAGAAAATCAAAAGTCCGTCTACCACAATGTACACAAATTTCATGGCTCGTACGTTTTTACGCATACTAAAATGGGACAACATTATAGGGTTTTCACCGGCTCGTTTGAACACAAAAAGAGGTTGCTTCTACGTCCACTTTTGGAGTCACGTTCGCACTCTCCACAATTGGTCCTTTCTGATCACCTATTTAGCTATTGCATTTCCCACTCAAATGTACACCTTATACTTGGAAGACAAACGGAACCAGTTCTGCTTCATCCTCATTATACTAATCGTCAGTATTTCAATTGCCATCCTGATGTACCCCGTTTGCTTCAATGCTCAAGGCGCCTGTCAAGTAATAAATGCCACCTGGAAAATAATTACCGATTTGCCAATCCAGCACTGCACAACAACCGGTGAATTTCAAAGAGGACGATGGTTCAACAATTTCGTGGAAGTAATTTCATTGGGATCGTTTTGCTTCTCGTGCCTCCTTGGAGTATTGACATCTGTACAATCTTTTCATCAACCTGACCGAGCACCATTTCTACTTTTTGTTGTTCATCCTCGCTTTATAACATGGAGACTGATCCTTCTTACTGGCTGCTGGACGACCATGTTTGCAATTGGAATGACCTCAATAATTGGAACTCTCCTGTATTTTGCAATAATACACTTTGTCTGCATCAGTCCCTGGCTGAAAACCGAACTGAGAATCAAATTGCCACATAACAAATACAAAACTAATTCACGGTTACGATCTGATCCATACTTACTAATGTCGACGTGGCGTTCTATTGAACTTCTCATGAAAATGTTAAATATAGAGTTTAGTTTTGCCATTGTTTATGTACAAAACTTAGTTGCTCTAATTGCCATTCTAGCTTTAATCATTCTGATTTGTGAGTGGGAGTTGACGGGTCTCTTCGCAAGAGCCCTAGCTGCTGGGCTTGTTTTCTTTGGAACGATAATATATCCTGTATTTATAACGGGCACGGGAATGCTATATAGTTGGAGCGAACAAACGATCAAGTCTTGGGATGCGGCCTATTGGGGAGGGAGTCGTTCTCCAAAAGGAAGGTATATGATAAAGGCAAAAAGATCGTGTCGAGCCATTAGCTATGGCGATGGGGGTATATACTGTTTTCAACCTATGATTGTGCTGACGTACTTACGTCAACTATTTGCCGGAACTTTTAGAGCACTGATAACATACAGAGAAATAGTGGGAGAGTGACAACCAAAGTAATGTTAATGTAAGATAATCCCACATTTCACAACCTCACCCACGACAGCAAAAATTATCGAAAGACGACATTATACGATCTGATAGCAGATGGGATATAGACATGGGAAAATCTAGGAGGAAAATGGAAAATGTATCCTGGGAGAGTCTCCATTGTACAGTTTTGGCATCACAAACAGATATGAATATGAATTAAGTGCAATGCTTAAGGTGAAAAATCTCTTCGAAATGAAAAAATTATACGAAATCCCATCCAATTTATTATTTGTAATGGGGTACGATAGATCAATTTTTTTAAAGAGGTCGGAAATCAATTCCTCTTTACTAAATTGTAACAGCAAGACAATAGAAAACAAAATGCACAATCAGAATACAATAGTGCAAAATTGCATAATAACTTTATTGTCGCACACAACCACGAAATTTCGTAAAAGGGTTTGTCTACAAACTTTCAAAATTGTTGTTGTTTTCTATGATGTATCACATAATACTTTTTTGGAAACACGTGAAAAATATTTAATACATTCATACATATAAAATACAAATATATATAAATATATAAAATAAATGTACGTCGAAGGTGGAAGGTCTCCAACATTTTTCTTACAACCAATGTTGTAGTTACCATTAGATTATAAAAATAAAAAGATAAGTTTTCCATGTCTGGATGGGTAGAGTTAGCTACATGATTCAAATTAGCTTATATTTGGAGCATCGGATTTGTGCTTTGCATTAACGTGTTCCACTGAATAAAGTGCTATACGGTATTAACACATAATTAACACTTTTACAAATGTAACTTGGTGTTAAAATTTAAAAATTTATTTAATCACACATTTTATTTTATCATCTTTCTACAAACACTACATTGATAACACCTAATCAACCGCCACAACCTAGTCCAGACAGTGGAAATGGACTCTAGGTGCACAATATTTCCACGCATACATTTTATTGGCAAGTAAAGGACTAGCCAAAAGTGGAATGAATGGATTGTCATTAGAGTATCTTCAGGTTAGAAGACAAGACCTCGAGACGGAGTTACGTGTAAAGACAGGCAGGAGGTTTATAGATGCAGCGATACGTTTCGTAATTGTAAATAAACCTGTACAAAGTGCACAGTTTCAGTACAAATTACATTTTCGAACCAAGCACTCATTAACTACATAAAAAGTGCGTAGTGGTTGCCTACTAAGCAGGCGCAAACCCCAAAATTTTTATGTACACTATGTACATGTTTCATATTTGCTTTCATTTTCCAATAATATTTATATACGTATTTATATCTATTTATTTGCAAAACGCAAAATATCATATCATAACATCACAAATTTAGAAAAAAATTGTAAAAAATCCCAAAAATATAGATAATTATAATAGTAAGGTCTTTGCGAACATAATATTTACAAGATGTTAATGAATAAGACACTATATATTAAAATCTAGTGACAACCTACATTAAGCAATAACGATATTGATTCTTAAAACTATACTTTAAAAACTATAGTGCGGACGTTATAACGCGCTGCCTTACAAGATTCAGCCCGCGTATATTTAAAGAAACATCTCAGTATTATTAAGCAAGAACAGTAAAATACAAAGAGTCACGGTGATGTTACTGCTACAGCGGAATATAGTGCACCATTAGACACTAGTCCTTTTATAGCCTACACCTATTTAAGCTTGCAATCTAACAATATATTATCACGCGATTTAAAATTCTAATCTATACAGCACAATTCCATGTGGTACAGAAAAGTACACAAAAAGGAGTTAACCTTATGTATTATCCAAATATAGGACGATGATCTTTAATATTTGTCGCATGGTCTTTAATAATGTTAAAAAGTCTAGGTTTCTGATATCTTGAAATTTGGGTATAGCGTTATCGCATTTCTTAATAATCTAGTATTTATCAAGATAACTACATTACCCATTTATAAGCTTAAAAAGCAAAATATACAAAAATATATGAAAGTCGGTAGTAAAGTCGCTATTCGTTTTTCACTCATCTTTAAAAAAGTTTCAAAGTCATTTGATTATTTGCGGCAGTAAAATACCCAGTAAATTACCTTTGACCTACGCTTGCTTCTTAACTCTTTGACCGATAAGAACCAAACTCAGTATTCTTGATAAACATGATCAAATGTATCGTTCCACCAATTTTGAGCCCCGGGTTTTATTTTAAAATAGTTGACCTTTGACCTTTTGACCCACTTCCGGTCTGACATGTCTCCAAAAGGGGAGGTTCACATGCAAGGGTGATTCCCTATAACCTCCCGAAAACAGAAAAAATCCTATCCGTTCACGAGATATCGCGCGCGGACGGACGGACGGACAACGTAAAACTAAGATGAGGCATTCGTCTCATAATAATAAATGCTGAAGTATGATATCGTGAACATAGTTTTGAATATATTATTACTCATCTCATCTTGAACAAACAAATTACAACCAAATTTCCAAAACAATATACATATTTTACACTCTTTTCCTACATGCTGGGGGTAGCGGACAGTTTGACAACGACATCTTACCGGATTAATGCCGCCCCTTCATACGAGATCTCTTTTCGAAAAGCTTCCGGACTACTTTCTACATTTTACGTTCAAGTATTCAATAACATCACATTGTGCAGTATAGTATGGCAACGCTGTGAACTTCCGCAGCATTACGGAAATATGTGTTACTTCAGGAAATAATTTTGAGTATTAAGACCAAGGCGAAATATTGTATTCCTGTCAATAAATTCAAGGACATTTTAAACCGTTGATATAAGATACACCTATATGATATTATTAACATTTCCGCCGTCAATTGTTCAAGTCCCGAAACATATCGAGTGTCACTTCCGTTATGACACATCTCGTTACTTCACAAATCATATATATTTACAAACACTGTTTAAGTGAGAACACGACTAGGACAAACAAATTCTATATATTATGGTGTTAATAGG
>JAHZNE010001604.1:911-21135 GCA_027744055.1 Callyntrura sp. NNG-2020
CAATTTTTTAATTAATGGAATATTATTTGAAGTATAGCAGGTATTAAAGAGATTGCATTTCCATTGTGTATGCCTAATTGGCGTGAGAAAATGAAAATTTTGGATTTTACAAAATTTTACCCTGTAATTAATTTATTAGGCCCTCCTCTTTTTGTTGTATTTGGTGGAATACAACTTGTCATTATGACCGGTGGATCTCAATTAAATGGAATTGTATCTTACATCGTGTCCGTAATTATGTCCGTGGTTTTTCTATACCAATAGGAGGCCTTCGATCCGAATTCCAACTCTAATTGCAAAAGGGCAGACCAAAGGTGTGGATATTGGGGGCATCATTGATAATTAATAACTTGATTGACGGCTTCCTAACATGTTTGTATGCAGGCGAACATCATTAGTGAAATTGGTAATTGGACACAGTGAGTTTATTGGAGAATTTATTTTACAGGATAAGAGTCATCACACATTCGATGATCAAATAAAAACAAATTGCAACTGCGTAACAAATGCAGTAATCAATTTCGTCTAATGACTAGATGCAAACCACAATTTTCACATCGATCCGAATTCCAACTCTAATTGCAAAAGGGCAGACCAAAGGTGTGGATATTGGGGGCATCATTGATAATTAATAACTAGATTGACGGTTTCCTAACATGTTTGTATGCGTGCGAACATCATTAGTGGAATTGGTAATTGGACCCAGTGAGTTTATTGGAGAATTTATTTTACAGGATAAGAGTCATCACACATTCCATGATCAAATAAAAAGAAATTGCAACTGCGTAACAAATGCAGTAATCAATTTCGTCTAATGACTAGATGCAAACCACAATTTTCACAAGATTCCCTCCCAATTTCTGTTCATGTGCGTTCCTACACCCACAGACGCCGGAACAGGGGGGTAAGGGGGGATGTTCCTATCCTGTAATATATTGGGGTTCCTCCCCCACCCCGTCCTTTAAATGCAAATTCACCAGAGATGGGGGGTTGTCCCCCCGTCCCCCCGGTTCCGAAACCTATGTCTACACCGAGTGTTATGAAACTAATGTTAAGCCAAAGGAAATAAAGGGTACGTCTATTCATACTCCAGGAAATATTCCAACCGAGTCCACCTGTATATTTTCCTCCATATCTGCTCTCCCCAGGCAGTGACCCCACACAACACAATTCCATAACCCCACACCACAAACACCACCCCAAAGTCCTCTAATCCTATCCTTTCTCCGTCCAACCCCCTATCCTCCTTCTCCCTTCCCAATTCTGTTCTCGTGGCCCTTTCTGAAATAGCCTCTGCCACCGCCACACTGGATGATCCCGCCCCTCCCACACTTTTTACCACGTTTCCCTGTATCCACCCCTCAAAACGCCGTTTTAACACCGCCCCCACGCCACTCTCACTAACAGCCGCAATCTTCCGCTGCAATTCCTCAAAGTAAAACACTTTCTCCAAAATGAACCAAAGCACCGGTTCGTTCAGGATTGGAGCCTGGTTCACATTTTGGATGACCCGCCGTCCCGAGAAGAGACTTATCATCGGGTAAACAAACCTCGGACTGTACACTCTCCGCCAGCCCAGCACATTAAAAAGTAAGGCGAAGCGTCCACCCACCTGGCATTCCTCCCACCGCGTCACATTATTTACCATGACTTCCCCGTGACAAGGGACCACCCCCTTCTGAGAAACGTGAACCAGGAAATCAGTTATGTTCACGTGTATCCAAACGATTTTCACTTTGTCTAAATTCTTTCCAATATCCCCCTTCTCCTCTACCCCCTCCCCCGCTTGCATTTCCCCTAAAACCCCTTCGTACATTTGCAGTTGTCTGGAAAGCAGCCACTCTGCCAGGATCGGGACCGAATTTTCCTCCAAGTCGTCTCTGAACAAGTCCTGCATGGTCTCCGGAACGTTTTCAGGGTCCGGGGTTTTCGTCAGTTGGGAGTACATGAAGCAGGTGTACAGATTCCGGGCAAAAAAGCAAGTCAAAAACCAACCGAAGATGACACTCCAATTCCAATAATTGGCGCGTAATCCTCGACTTTCATCCAGAAGGGTGCCCAGCACCCAGATGACCACCTTCCCGAAATTTTTTCGTCCGCGTACCCGGAGCCACCCGGTGACCACCCCGAAACATACCACCAACCCGGCCCAAGCTGAGCCTCGAAACGGTTTTAAAAATAATTTGACATCGCCAGCGACTATCCCCCCTTTTCCTTCATTAGCCCCCAACACAACCACAAATCGAAGGCCGTCAAATTGACCTCCAAAAGCGATGGGGTAATCCACGCCGCCATAATATTGGTTCACCACGGAGCTGTAGTAATGTATTCGGGTGACCAGATGCACCCGGCAGGCATACATGGTACAGTTTTTATCTTCCATGATCATCAGCAGAATACAGTGTTGCTCCGGGTACACTTCCCCCAGCTCCTTGTCCACCCCCCGGAGTAAAGTTTCCGAACAGTTTTGACTGTTGTCTCGCCCCAGCTTCGCTCGCTGCTGGCTTTGAGTGGAACCCTGGGGCCAGCCCAAGTTATTCAACTTAAAATTCAGCTTTCCCCATTTAAAGTCCAGGTCTTCCATGTTCTTTGGTGAAGAAGTCAATGGTACAAACATACTCACCTTCCATATTTCGGTCACGAAGATCACCTCACCTGGATGCTCCATGTTCATGATAGACAATTTGGAACACACAAAGCAATTAATGCTCACATTGTTGGCACCAGTGATGAGGACCACCCTCACTTGGGCAAAGATGTCAGGAGGGGTAACGTAATACTTACAACTGCCGGTGTCGTTGGGGACGGGGAGAATAGCGACCAAGTAGTGGGGCCCCATTCTCCGGACATTATCGCCACTTCCGTAAAACTCGGGAATTTCTGGGAACAGGTAGGGGGACAAATTAACCAGGGATGAGTTCAAACACTCCGGCAAATCGGTCTCCTGAATGACCACCCGTATCGTGCACGCGGGAAGATGCTTTTGGGTTTGGAAGACTTTCCAGAAGATGGGCGACAGGTCAACATGAAATGTTGTTTGGTTTGTGGCATTGTCGTCTGCAGTAAAGTCCGTGTCCTCATATTTACTGAGTAATCGGACAGAATGCTGAAACGCTGTCGGCACTGAGGCTCGGGTGCTGAGGCGAGGCAAAGGGAAATGCAAAGTGCAATTGAGAAAAAGGTTGGCCGCCAATGTCAGGTCAATGTCACCATGGGACGACATTTCGTGACATGCTGAAGGCGTTGTTACGGACGGACTGGAGGAGTTTTCGTTGGCTCTAGAATGTACTGCGGAAAAGGTGTTGTACAATGGCATATAAAACCTTTACCAATATTTGTCAATGTTAAGTGGCCACAAGTACGAACTTCGCGGTAACAGTTATTTAAAAAGTTCAGAATTGTAGAAAAATGGAATTGGAGGTTTACGTTTGACAGGAAAACAAATATTTCATTTATAATAATTGTGTCCTTGTTATTCTTGAGTGATTCAATAGAGTACAGTACAACACACGTCACAGGTTTTTACTTCTTCGTATTTTACTAAAGCCACTCTGACGTGACAAAATGAAACAAAACAAAGAGAAAGGCATGTGTCAATCCCGTTGCCAAATAGTTGGAATATCAGAACACCGCACGCACGTAGGTTCTGCACGTTTCTCTTATCTTTATAGTATTGCAACTTGAAGAAGGTGACGTGAAGCTGGCTTATCAAATTTATTGTTTGCCAACAAGACAACGTCAATGCCGGATTTCTATTGATGCACACTTTAAAGCTCATTTTACAAATCGGAGCTTCCGCAAATGAAAGGGAATAGGGAATATATATATATATATATATTTTAAAAGTATATTTGAAAATGAAAGGCACTGATAGCAATATCTATACTAAATTTTCGTTATAGTTATAAGTTGTAACAGTTGGTGAAAAAAAACAAGGACAGATTGTGAAATACTTGTCTGTGATACACGGAAATCAGTACTTTTATGCTTGTGTATTAGAGGCGTACCAGTGCAAATTGTGAAATTATTTGTGTTATTATTAACAGTCTGACAATGAGTTAACAAATCGGAGCTTCCGCAAATGAAAGGGAATATATATATATATATATTTTTAAATATATTTGAGAATGAAAGGCACTGATAGCAATATCTATACTAAATTTTTGTTATAGTTATAAGTTGTAACAGTTGGTGAGAAAAAAAACAAGGACAGATTGTGAAATACTTGCCTGTGATACACGGAAATCAGTACTTCTTTGCTTGTGTATTAGAGGCGTACCAGTGCAAATTGTGAAATTATTTGTGTTATTATTAACAGTCTGACAATGAGTTAAGGGAAACATTTTATTTACTAAGATGGAGGTATGCGGTCTAAACACGGCATACGTAAGCATAGATTTTAATTTGAGTGACATATGGAAAGCAAAATTATATACTGTATTTGAGTTAAAATTGAATATTCATTAACCTCATGTGTTCAAGTAAATAAAACGGCATATTATTTGCTTCCTTCAATCCGACGGCCGCCTTTTTTAATTATTAGGTAGTGACCATATGTTAGAGGGCTGCTGCTGGTTAGCACTTCATAATTCCCCAGTGCGACAAAAACAACATCAAACACTTTTCGTGTTTGTGTGAAATGAAAAAAAACTTTCTAAACACATTTTCATTACGAAAGTTTTTATCCCAACATCACAAATTTTTTATTTGTTCATAAACTGAAAGTACTCTAATTCTACTTTGTTTTTGGGTTAACTTTACGATGAATTTAAATACTTCCAACACTTTGGGTTTCGGCCTTAGCGTTCTATGAGACGGCAGTTATCTACAGTAAATATACGCATTAAATATGTATAGTATTGGTGGAGGGACTTTTTCAGATATTCTATTTCATAAGAACACCAACATTGTAATAAAACAGTTTTTTCATTCTTTCCTATTTATTACAGGACCTTTCATATGAATACATTTATTACATAGCTACTTGGACATAATTAAAAGCATTGAATATGATTCCCTACAATACAAACCAAATCAGGGCATCTATAAATATGTTGAGTATAAATTTATTGTTATTGAAAGATTAAATTAAAAGTTTTTACGCGGTAGGAACTTGCATTCAAAGTGTATAAAAATTTAAGTTTCGTCATAATATTGTTAGTACATTTAACCGAAATGAAACCATATCTCCCAAAATAAACAGAACTCTACCAAAAATATGTTTTACCTCTCGCTTTGCAGCAGCACTAAAGTGACGGTTTGATCTATCACAAAATTTTGAAAGTTTAACATTGTCAACCGGTCGAAATAGTTTGCATTACCCAAACAGATTTTGACTGGTTGACAGGACTTGCAAAACCTTCGTGTCCACTTTACGTTTCTTTTTGAAGTTGTTCGTCTTCTAGCAATAACCAATGCAGTATCAGATGTTTTGTACACTAGGCACAAGCTCCCATACAAAACCAGCCCAACCAGAACACTGTTTGCTGCCATAATAAAAAATAAAAGAATAAAATTAATATTCTCCATCGTAACTTCACAGCATATAATTACGGTGTACCCTAACACCTGACCCAAACCGACCAAGAGGAGCCCAGTACTGATAGCCATTGTGTGACCGTCATGATTGAACAAAAGAATAACTGTTTGTATTTCCCTGTAAATACGACCCGCTGCAACAGTAAAATCAGAAAAAATCAATAGCTGCTTTGTGAAGATGCTGATAAATTTGAGGAAGGTAACGCCTGAAAACATTACAACTCCGCCACTCAGCATAATGTTGGTGGTGGCCAAAGTTACAAAATATGCATTAAGTACGGCAAAGCAAAATTTAATTATGTAATCCACAAAGACAGAGCCCGAAAAAGTGACACCAGACGGATATTCGCATTCCCTTAACGTTTTATATAGTAGGTGAACTGAACGGCAAGGTGTTATCCACCCAATGGAAAAATAGTATGCAAATCCAATAGAGGAACATGTTAGCTGCCAACCTCGCATCATCAGTTTTGTGTAGCGTTCTAGCTTGCTAGATCCCGTCCAACAATCTAAAACACAAATGACGATTATTGTAACATCTGCACCTTATTCTGTATTTGTGCGTCTTTTTATAGTATATATACCGTAACTATTTGCACAAATCTATTTAGAAATAATATTAAATAATT
Source organism: Callyntrura sp. NNG-2020 (assembly GCA_027744055.1). NCBI lineage: Eukaryota > Metazoa > Arthropoda > Collembola > Entomobryomorpha > Paronellidae > Callyntrura > Callyntrura sp. NNG-2020. The sequence goes on from JAHZNE010001604.1 coordinate 7,079, forward strand.
CATATACCTTTATATTTTTCTGACATATGCAGCAATCCGTTAAGATAGGATACATCACATTGTTCATATAAACAATGCAAAAGATTGATAAACCAACCCACAATGACACAACACAAAATAGAGAAATTTAGAATTTGAGAAAATTTTTTATTTTGTTGGTTGCTATTGTCACTTTCAGTAAAAATGGCCATTTGCAAAAATAATAAAATAGTGTACGCGCTGAAACATCTAAACACTCGCTGATGTTGTGTATAGTGTTTTGGTGATGGTTTAAGAGAGCAGAAAATAGATTGTTCAGCATCCCATGTGTAACAAGTAATCATAAAAACTTTTGATTGCTTCACGAATCTTATCATATCGGGGAGAAGGGACTGCGTAATAAGCATTTTGCGATGGATGGTGGTAAAACTATGGACTATGGAATATTTTCCTACGTCTTAGTTCTGGCGGGAAATTTTCTTTACAGTTTTGGATGTAGAATTTGAGCAATTCTCAATAATGTGAGCTGTTTGTATGTCAACTATTACTAAATATTTGCATTCTATATCGTCAAGCATATAGCGTATCGTTCCCAAACAAGATGCAAGCAAAGCTGACAGTAATTTCTTCGTACTTTGTGAGAATACTAAATCTGAACTAGCGCTTTGTAGAATGTACAGCAACAAGAACAGTATGATGAAAGTTCATACAATTGCAAAGTTATTATTCGGGACGGCAATAAATAGAGACTGTTGATAGAAAAATTCACCTCGTCTAGGTTAGCTTGATTGATCACATTGATAGACTTTAAATTATTAATAAAAGCTGGGAAAGCACAGTGGCGGCAATACGGTGACTTGAGCTCCAGTAAATTAAGGAATAGAAATTATTAATCAGGAAATTATGCCACACCAACAGAGTTAACCAAAATTAGAAAACCACATACAAGCGGGAAAATATGACCACCCGATGATGAAATATTGTTTTGGACGTCGTTTGTCAGAACAATAGGAGCTTTAATAATATGACATATTTTATATTCATAGGTAGAAGCACTTAAAAAATGAAATAAGAGTTTATTTAACCAAGATAAAAATACTGTGCAATCTCTAAGAAAATACCACTAGTGTGAAATAAAAGTATGTCGGTTGTGACGTTCTACACATTCTAATTTGTGACACCGCTCTACATGATTGATCGGAGCGTGTATCGAAAAGCAAAGTAATTCCCTATATTGATTAAAATACAAAATAGCCGGGTAGTAAAATATGTGTCGAACACGTATGCTAGCATTGTAAACAAATCTACAATTTATGTATACTCTTATCCGTAGCCCTTAATCGGCTCTTATTTCAATGAAACAATTTTCAGTTTAAAAAATATATAAGGTGGCTAGATAACGAAGCTCGACTAAATTATATTTAGTATTCATATACCAATTAAGTAGTATTGTAATAATAGTAAAAAAATTAATGGGACAGTTTCGAGTTGATTTTTAAGCACCGGTTTATATATTGAGCTTTGTATATTTAAGAAATAATAAATTGAAAGGTTGTCATGTACTTTACCTTTCTACACTTTACACAGTCACAAGGATTTAGTTTAAAATGCTTAAACGTCAATGCTAAAGCTTGCCTTATGAGCTGCTGGGGCAGTTTAATACACAACCTTGACAGAAACTAGGTTTGCTTTCATACCTATTGTAGCTTCAAACAAACGCAACACAACATAATGAAAATGTGTCACAACAAAGTCTGGATCAATCTGTCGAAACGAGACCAAAATTGTAATAGGATGTACGGCTGAGACAGCTTTAATTCGTCGCAGTGTTATCCACCCTCTTTTTCGCGTATACTTCCGCTGTAATCGCAACTTATGATATTTAATCAAAGTGACTGCCAGCTCCAAGTACTGCATTATCTCCGGTAGCAAAATGAGCTGAAAAACTAACAATGCCACAGCAATCACAAAAGCCGCCAAGTAAAGAAACGTATCGATTAATCCCCACCCTGTACATAACACCGCGCAAGCCCCCACAGTCATCCAAAATAAGGTCGCGTAAAGAAAGTGCAGTAAATTTTCAAACCAAACACGAATTCTTGCATAACTCAGTCGAACATGATTGTAGATCCGCAGAAAAACCCACGATTTGACATATATCAAGGTCAGCATTATCCACGCACTTTGGTCGATTGCCATAAGGAAACAACAGATGATGTAGCTGCCAGTGCGACACAGTTCAAATGACGCCAGAAACGCGGTTGTCCCACGGACAATCATAGTGATGTAGATCGTATTCCAATTTCGATGTATAGGGTCGGAAATAAAATTGTCGATAAATAGCTTTGCTACGTCCACGTCAAGAAGGAACAAGACAAAGACAAACACGAAAGGTAATGCGGCACCAGTTAAAACTACCAAAAACATGCTCATTCCAAACAAATCGGGCGAATTTGAAGTGGAACGGTTTTTGGAAGATCCTGAAAAAGGCATAAAAATATGAACTTGTAAATATCTGACGTGTTTTCCATAAAACAGTGAATCGGCGGTTAAATCGTATGATATTTACCTGTCCGGTGAAGATTGCCACTGATTTCGACAAAAAAGTTAATGCATGCGATCAGTTCGTGCCTGACCTTGAAAATATGCAAGACCAGAAATGCGAAAAAACAAAATGAGAAACTGGAAGAAAGTAAAGCAAATTTTCCTACGCTGTCCATTGCCTGAAGGGACGAGTTACTCCAATGATTAATTACGGCAAGTCCACACGCCCCACCGTGAAAGAGCATATGTGTCCAAAGCGCAATTGTAAATGCCCAATTAATGTCGGTGAGGGACTCTTTGATTTGGATCGTTTCTGTGGAAAGTTTCATATTGATTGGAAGGCGAGGAAAGTAGAAAAATAAGAAGGAATGAAACTTAAAAGCGGATTTTTGAAAATCTGTCAACATTTTTAGATTTTGATTGATGGTAGAATTAGAGATTTTAGAAAAAATATTGTGTATGCTTTATAGATTTAAGAAATAAACGACAATGACAGGATGGTCTATTTTACACAGCTTTACATGTAAAGTCACTAAAGATATTTTAAACTTACCATTGAATTTTAGTACTCGTGGCGGACAACTTAAATTTCAGGAAAATAAATGGACATGAAAACAGTCTTCAAGTAAAATGTAAAAGTTTGTTGGAAAATTAAATTACTCCTCAAGAATTCTATAAAATTGTTTTATAGGGATTCTTATACACAGACGGTTATTATTATTTTTTACTAAATAGTGATTATGATTTTGTCAATTCATTCTGAGGCACCATCCGGGCGTAAATGAATACATTGCATTCATGACATTTTAAACTGTCATCGGGAAACAATTCTCAAGATTGGTGAAGAAGACGACAAAATGTACATCTTGCTATTTGTTATTGACCTATAATATAAAAAATTCATACGCGCATATGTTCATATAATAGATAACCTTAAAGTTACTTTGGTATCTCTTAAAGGTATCGCATGTAAGATAAGTCGTACAGGCAATATTCACACAGGCTAACTCCGTTTGAAATGAACTATATTTTATGGGAAAGTGATATACCAACCTGTTCCAAAATGGGAACCACAAGTCTCCAATACACGTGCAATAAATGAAAGAAGTTAATTTTAAAAAATACACTTATACAAAAAAGTGTTTATATAGTCCATAAGTGGAAATTCTTTCACAAACTCTGGTATCACAAATAATAAAATCGCGATGTTCGATTTGATAAGTCCAAAAACTCGACTTACAATCCCAACATGTTCCTACGGTCATTGGAGGCTAAGAAAGTCAATTTTCCAAACATTTTTCATTTTGTCCAATATAGTAGAAAAACCAAACTTTAAAAACTCACTGATAATTCAGGGTCAACAGTTCCGCCACTGTGCTGGAAAGAAATTTCCACGTATGACTGACTATAACAAAGACATGAAGTTAAAAAAATTAATTTCCAGTAGTAGTTGGCGATTTAAATTGAAAATTTAAATGGCTTAACTTGATTTGCGAAAGTCAATTTTTATGCTGAACAATCAATCAACTCTAAGTATAATAAACCTAACCTCTATTTCTATATATAATTGAATTCAATTATAATTTTTAAATTACCAGTAATTTCGAGGTTTTATTAATACCTAATTCTAATCGTAATTTGTGTGCAACAGCAAACTCATACAAATGTGCTTAATAATGACAAATTTTAATTCTAACACTTCTAAACCAATTTCAACAACAAATTGTAAGAATTTTAATAGCACTATTTTGGTTGCCATTATAGACTCATACGACAAACACTTTATAACTACCGGTACCTGAATTTAAATGTACATGTGTGCAGTACAAATCAGTTCATATGAATAAACTTGACCTTCCGAGTTGTCATAGCATATATAAGTTGCATTTTACGCGTAGTAATGAACCTTTAAAATAGTTGCTAGTTCAATAATAGACATTAAGAACTTTTCCCCAGAAACATTGACATCCTTACTGCTAAAGTTCCGTTGTAGAATGCATAGCATTCTGACATGTTGAGTGACACTTTTGACGTCTATGCAAGGAAAAGACAGAACCTGATGTTCGTGTTTCTTATTTCAAATAATATTTAAGAGGTTCAACATGAAATTTTTTTTTAATAAATTGTGAAAATCGACACAGTTTGGTTAAAAAGTAACCAATACACCAACTGCAGTATAAATTCATTGTAGTTGGTTTTCAGTAAATGTATGTTTGTGCATGTATGGATATTTTAAAAAGCGGATCGAATAACATGTCGACACTTCTGGCGTTATCTATATGCAGGCAATGGGGACACTCACATTCAGTCACATACGAGACCAATGCATAAATGCCAAATGAAGTTTTCATTTCTGTTGGCACGGGGCTTCCTAATGATAAGTTTGGTGCTGACTAAAACGAAATCACACAAATGATCGTTTATATGATCGGATACATTAGTATAGCCAGAACCATTGTCCTTAAAAAAATCAATTGATTACACGTTAGAATCGAAGGACATACTGGTCCATTTCACCTCTGATCTCTAAGTATACCCTTTGTTTAACACCAATTCTACCCATCATCAGTGAACTTTTCGTCGAAAGGCAATGACAACGTAGGCATCAAATGCACAGGAATGTAAAACTATAAGGTAATAATAATGCCGCCTTTGTAAACAAAAATCACATTTTTTAATGAAACTGTTTACTTTGTCGTCCTTTTAATACCTAAAGGTTATTCCATAATTGGACGATACGTCCACGCACACTGGTCAAAACATTGTGAACGCAGTTTATCATGGAGGAAGTGATATCGGTAATTGAATATTGTCATATCCAATGTTATTTACAATATTTATACTAATGAACAATGTGTCCCCATTATCTATCATTTCTACGACAGACCATTACTTTATTAACAACAAATTTTATCATACAGTTGCTGCTCAACCAACAAAATGTTCTAGTTCTAGATCATATCATATTTAGCGACATAGGTAATATATTAATTATTGAATTTATACAATTAATAGCATGTCTCCTTTTGTACTGTTTATTGTTACTCATCGATTAACCCCCTACGTTTCATATCTGGTTTCTGCATGCTTTTTATAACCTTATAAACACATGTTCTGGGTACATGTATTACTTATACTATCAAAGAACTATTTCTATCATTAAATCCGTTTCCAGTTACCATTTATATTTCCGTTGAAATTAGAATAGACGCACTGGCATTTGACACGATGCTCAATATGGTTAAACAAGTAACCTTTTTAACTTCATACATCCCGCCACTAATTACAGCCACCACTTTGACAGCCCGTATTTGCCTCCTTTCCAACTTACCCCAGTACCTAGTTCCGGACTTTCTGACATTTTGCTGAAATGCTCTACTGCTTTCGTACACCATTGCGGTAAATCCTACAAATGTGGTAAGTATGCCCGCCTGCAATATCCCTCCAGAAAACCCAAATAGGGTGAGCAATGCGCCCCCCTTCCAACAGAGTTTCACGCACACAAAAATGGATAGACACACCATCATTCCCAGAACCAGCTTCAAACCTGGAAGGAATGTCCTCCCAAACAGGTCGTTGTACACGTTTGTGACGACTCGCAGCTTCCAATATATCGCCATCCGTTCTCTGGTCGGTTTCTGTTGATTCGCTATCATTTTTCGCACGGCTGTTTTGAAAGTGATGATGTACGCCAGGTTGATGTGAAGGTCGAGTACCAACACCCCCCAAATGTAGTAGAGAAACCAGTTGTCCAACAGGAAGCCTACAAAAATAGCTCCAAATTTGCCCTCCGGATATAGATGCAAGGTCACGTGGTAAGCAAAGGAACCCATCTGCCAATATTCCTCCAGATACAGAAAGTGTATGATCGTGACCGCCGGAAGAAATCCGCAGAACAAGTACACCACTAAACCGTACTCCAGCTGTGTTCGGAGACGCTGGGATTGAGCAAAGGACTTCAGTCCAAAGTGAAATTTCTCCAAATTTTTGAGGAGACCCGCCATCCCACCGGTAAGCTGAACCACTTCTTCCCCCGCCGTTAAGTGGGGCCATTGGTGCACCAACGTCAGCCAGTTGACAAGTACCCACTCAATATGAAATGCTAGCAGATCGTATTTTGTATTTTGCCAGTAGTTTCCTGCCCGTTGGAAAAGGGTGATAAGGCTCGCTGTCAAGTACAGCAGAAAGAGGGTAAAACGAGCCCACCAAAGGCGATACCGGGTAGCAGCTTTAACCAGTTCCAGCGTTAGCTGTAGACCAGGTTCCCACTTGAATTTGTAGGGAGTAGACAGCATCTTGTTGCTAAAACGGAAAAATTTCTCCAGTGATAACTCCATTTTTGGTTGTAAATGCAATAACACCTGATTCGAGAGTGAGAAGCGTTTCCGCTGTTTCTATTTTTTAAATAAAACTTTATAGATTATTTCATGTTTATACAAACACAGGGACAGAGCCCAATTTTGAGGACAACTTTGAGCTGTCAGCAGTAAGCAACCTTTTAACCGTGGGTAAATAACAAAATTTGCCCATGATAAGCTGATACTAATCAAATATAAGCATACATTGTCACATTGTTTATCCTTATCTCACATCACACAGGAAATTAATATACCGTCGAATTCATATCAGTCGGGCCTACTATTTACTGGAAGTAAAGAGACTATAAATTTATTATACTCGTGAAGTTATGATCAAAACAATCATATTTTCGTTGTGTTTGGCTTTAAATAGTTAATGCAATGTTTTTCTTTGGTTGATGGAGAACCTTCATAAAACCCGGGTAAATGTTGATTTACTCGACAGCAAAAATATTTTGAAGCATAATGTTTGACAGGTAAACTAGTGTTAATATCTTGAAGATCTTAAAATTCATTTCGTAATTAACTTTAGTCATTTTATTAGTTAACTGCTTCAAGTTTTTTTTGTACAACTTTAATTATAATTTAATTATTGTTCATATATATTTATTAATAATAAACTAAATGGGTTATAAATGTTAAACCGTAAGTTGAGCAATAGTACAAAAAAATGTATTAGATGTAATAATATTAGAGTAAAAGTAAGTTTTCATTATTTATTAAAGGCCAGCTGTACCATATTACATTACATTATGAATACATTAATTCTGAAAATATCAAAAGTTTGTGCGCCAAAAGTAATGAGTTTGTTTTGATTGCGCTTAAAACTTTAAAATATGACACCAATCTACTTTACATTCTATAGGTAGTTTATTTTGTAATACAATATACAGTGCATCTCTTCCGGTTCCGTCGTCACTGTAAAGCCAAGGCAGAAACACGTTTTGACTTCATTACTATGGTTACCTCAAACAACCTCAACAAAACCAAATTAAAATGCGTCACAACAAACTCTCTATCAATCTTATTTAAACGGACAACGACGGTAATAGGATTAATTGCTGACACATGTTTGATTTTCCGCAGCCTTTGCTCTCCTCCACTTTTTTCATAATTCAATTGTAAACGTAACTTGTGATACTTCACTAGTACTGTGACTAATTCTAGCCATTCCATTATCTGTGGTAGCAAAATAAGCTGTAACATTAACGCGGCGACAGCAATCGCAAAAGCTGCGAAGTAAAGGAAACCGTCAATTAATCCCCATCCTGTACACACCACGGCACAGGACACTACTGTACCCCAAAAGAAAGTTACGTACAAACAACTAATCACATGTTCAAACCAAACTCGAATTTGTTCGTAACTCAGCCGAATTTGATTGTAGATCCGTAGGAAATCGCCAGGTTTGACGTATATCAAGGACAGTATTACCCGGGCACTTTGGTCTATTACCATAAGGAGACAGCAGGCGAGATAGCTGCCAATGCGACACAGTTCAAACGAAGCCAGAAAAGCGGTAGCACCACGGAAAAGCATGGTTACGAAAATAGTACTCAAATTTCGATGCATCGGATCAGAAATAAAATTGTCGATAATGAGTTTTGCTACGTCCATATCCAGAAAAAGTACTCCCAACACAAACACGAAAGGGGATCCGGCGCCAGTTAAAACTGCCAGAAACATGCTTATTCCAAACCGATCCGGTTTGTTCAACATGGTGCGAGATTTGTAGGACCCTACAAAAATAAATCGAAATGTTAACGTATACTGATATTGTTCCTTCATATAATCAAAACAGAGCTGTTTTCGCAAAAACTTTAGACACTTCGTGTTAGAAAAGCTTAGTTGTATAAATGGTTTCTTATTGTTTTGCAATTACCTGTTTGTGGAATGGTGCCACTTGTTTGTACAAAGAAGTTAGCGATAGCAACCAGCTTTTGTCTGATATAGAAAATGGAGAAGAATACCAGTGACTAAAAACAAAATATGGAGCCACAAGAAATCAAAGTAAATTTTTCCACAGGGTCCATTGCTTGTAGAGATGAAGTACGCCATTGATTTACGACTGCAAGTCCACAAGCCACACCATGCAGCAGCATGTGGACCCACAGCGCAATTGTGAATACCCACTGTTTGCTGAGAATAAGATCTTCCAGTTGAATTGTTTCTGTGGCCAAGTTCATATGTGTAGGAAGACGAGGAAAGTAGGAAAATAAGCGGGAATGAAGCTGGAAAGCAGATTTTTGAAAGTATGTTAGCATGTTTGGAATTTTTAAGTAAAGCGATTTCGTGTGGTCCTTAGCAAATTTAAGAAGAGAAGGTCAAGAGAGATGAAGCGTTTAGTGCATACTGCTTCTAATTTCTAGTAGCTTTTTAGTTAACATATCCGTCTCTTCCAAATACAATTTATGTTGCACTAAGGCATGTTCACAGCAAATACAGTAGGGTATTGTGGGCATGACAAAATTTCTTTGGTGTATTTTAATTTTTTTCAAGTTAGGTGCGATTTATTTTGGTCGGAAGCCACACTACATCAACTTGAGCCTGCCTTGTAACCTCAATTTGCCATTACATAATTAAATTTGTTGCGTACGCGTCGATTCCCATCTTGATATCAATAAATATGCAATACGATCAAATTTGCAGAGTATGCTGTAAGTTCTAACGAGACCTTCGATGTAATGTATCTGTATTTCAAAGCTACATAAATAAATGTTACCGTATTGTTTTCCAGCCTCAAAAATGTAACTTTGTAACACGTGTTAGTGCAAATGTAAATAAAAGGTATACATGATTTCAAATTTAAGGCCCGCTTTTTATTTCCTTTTATTTAAGTGTAAAGTGAGGCTAAGATTAAGGATTTGCTAGTACATTTATCATATAATGTAGATTACTGCATTTCAAGGAATACACAAACATATATATTACTTTTTTTAGTTTTAGTGAAAGCTGTAATTCATTCTGCCAGTGGTGGATAGTGTTACAATTTGACGTTAAACATTCGTAGCGTGCGTCTTCAACTTCTTTTTTTCTTTCTCATTGTTAGATGAAGCAGCCACCAACTAAAAATACATCCAGTTACATTACTTCGAATGCAGTAAAATTGTATATTATGTGGATTACGTTTACTTACCTGTATTGAGTATATCACGATGAATAGTAGAAGAATTATGTTTAAATTCATTTTGGTTTAAAATAAAGAATTCCAAAATCTAGCAACTATACAGTATACCAGTTTCAATATAGTGTACTATTGTAATTTACAGTACCAAACAAATAATGAATGTAAGTTGTCACATGAAGTGTTCTAGAATACGTTTATTCTGTAGTACAGAGACAGGATATTTCATAACGCATGACAGTTATCTGTAACAATCATATATTCTGCATTACATACAATTGTGTACCATAAGTTCTTATTAATGTGTTTTAATATAATTCACATTGACAAAGAACAATGTTCTGACTAACGACTTCCGATAGATTAATATTTGAGTGTTTAATGCTATTGTTCTTTTACAGTAATCTATCCTATTTTACCGCTGCTGTGCCCAAATTTACGCAGTATATGTCAAATTACGCTGGTAAATGTTTATAACGAATCGATGCTTCAAACAATAAACCAGTTGTTGTTATGCAGACCCGGGGAACTGCAGTATTTTTGAGGTTATGGTCTGGAGTTATGAATTACAAGCGCTGGATCGGATGGTGCATGTGAAAAATGAAACGTAAGACACAAACCATATCATCCATAAAATATATTTGTTATGCAACTTCAATGAAAGTGGTAAGTCCTTGACCTTGACGTCAACTACCACTCTGACATGGAGTCAACACCATGCACGATTCACGTGATAAGGAATAAACCCAAATTACATGTATTTGTAAATACGATCTTGTCAATATTTTCTGACAGCTTTAACCTAATAATCATAAACAAACTACTCGAGAAACGCTTAAAAAAATAAGTAGCGATCCAATAAAGAGATGTACTTTTTTCAGCCATAAATTGCACCGATGTCAACAATATAAAAATATTATTTGCCTGGTACACAGTAAAAATGGCATTGAATAAGTTAATAATTTTAACGGTTCTTTTGGGCGTGGCCCTCTCTCAAACGACCAATTTCTTAGATAAGGACAGTAAATTAAAGGGCTACGCGGAGCCACAATGGTACAAAGACAACATTCCTTTCATTGAAGTTCCCGATCCGGAAATCGAACAAGTTTACTACTACCGATGGTCCTCCCACAAACGGCACGTCCGTTATACCCATCCGGGGATGGGCTACACGGTCACAGAATTTGTTCACGACGTTTCGTATTCGGGAAAGATGGGCAGTTTAAACGATGCCGCCGGTCATCATATCTATGAGTCCCGATGGCTCCGGAATCTGCGATATACGGAAGACTACGTCAACTTTTGGTCTAGGGGAGGGGGTAACTCCCAGCAGTACTCGGAATGGATTGCCGACGCTGCCTACGCAGCATACTTGATATCAGGGAATAGAGACTTTATTGTATCTCAGTTGCCTGGTCTGGTGAACAACTTCAACGGATGGAACCCCCGGTTTGAACCGGCCTTGAATTTATACTTCATTTCCCCTCATAATGACGCCATGGAGCATTCCGCGTCCTCAGAGCAAACGGATGACGGGTTCACGGGGGGACTGGGGTACAGACCGAGTTTTAATTCAGAACTGTACGCGAATGCCATTGCTATCTCAAAAATTGCCCGGATGATCAATGACACCAAGATAGCGGAGGAGTTTGAGGGTAGGGCGGAGGCTATTCGAAGGGGCATTCTGGAGCATCTCTGGGATGATGACAGGGAGTTCTTCTTTCACATGTTTAGGTACTCACACTCTTATTAGCTGTCTTGATATCTACCTAAATGTGTACAAGGCCCAATGGTTATATGGTCTTTCAGAGAAAACAATCCAAACTATGAGCTGCTCGACACCAGGGAGGAAATTGGTTTCTTCCCGTGGAGGTTTGGAGTCATTGATGATGATCCCAAGTACGAGCGTGCTTGGAAACATCTTTTTGATCCTGAAGGTTTTAACTCGGTGTACGGCCCCACCACGTGTGAACAAAGGAGCATATGGTTTGATGGGAATCAAACGTCCCAGTGCTGCTGGTGGTATGGGAAAATACAAATACTTTAAATTGAGCTATAATTAAGGTCATTGGGGGCATAGTTGTTTTGTACATTGGCAGGAATGGTAATTCGTGGCCGTATTCCACCGGCATGGTGCTAAACTCCTTGGCCGCCCAGATAAAACAATATAGTTCAAATGACCTTGTAAATGCAAACACCTTTTGGGAAGTGTTCCACCGTTATGCGGAGACCCAGTACAGGGAGGAGGGGGAGGACCTCGTGCCTTACGTGGGGGAGTGCCATTCCCCCTATAGAAAGCTTTGGGTTTGTGATTCCTTGTGAGTGAAGCTGATTGATAAGCAATTGCAATCGAATTTTGTGGAATGGCCAATTGAATGGGATATCTCCAACTGATAAGCTCCTTTCATTTGACAGCAATCATTCGGAGCACTACGCCCACTCGACGTATGTAGATAACGTGTTGGGGGATTTACTGGGTATTGAGCCCCAGGCTGATGACACGTTCATCATTAACCCTCTTCTTCCTTTCAACTGGTCATATTTTCTGGTGGAAAATTTACTGTATCACGGGCACAACATTACGGCCCTTTATGATGTCACGGGTACAAGGTACAATGTCGGCGCTGGAATGCGAATTTACGTGGATGGGGAAATGGTAGCGTCTTCTCCCCAAATGGGAAGGTTATCGGTGGGGATTCCAGGTCCTATAGTGGATGAGGGGTATCGACGAAAGAAAATAGAAAATTATGCGAGTAATGTAGATGCGGTAGGGTACCCCATGGTGGATGTCAGCTTTAGTAATTTGTATGTCAGCCCGTGGCAAGTGGTGGATGGAAGGATATTTTATGATCTGTTCCCGTCGAATCGGTGGGATAATTTTGGGTCGCCCAATGACAAAGATTGGTTTTCTATTGATTTTGGGCCAGGACGACAGAAATTGGTGGACGAAGTGAAAATATATGTGTACTCGGATATTGACGTAGGAGGGGACGTGGGTAAGGAAACAGTGCTATGACCTCCACCATTTTTTTGCTTGCACAAATGTGAGAATTTATTTCCTTTTATAGACTGCCCTGCGAGTATTGTTGTGGAAATCATGAACTCATCTGGGGAATGGGAACCGGCCCGAAATCAGGTGTCCACCCCGACAACCTGTGTCCCGAACGATATAAACATAATTCGCTTTAATCCGGTGAAAACGCAAAAGCTCCGTCTAGTTTTTACCCGGAATACCGAAGATAACTGGTTTGTGGGTATGACGGAAGTGGAAATTTGGGCGCCTTGGCCACAAGTGTCAGAGGAGGGAGTCTACGAGGCGGAAGATGGGTACATTGTCCAAGCAAATATTCACGCTTCCGACACCGCTTCAGAGGGTTCTTACGTGGGTCAGATTAACGCCCAGGAAGCCTACGTTGAGTTTACCGGTGTGTGGGTGGAGGAGGCAAGAGATTATCAGGTTCGAGTGTGGTACGCCAACGACATGGACACAGCGACAATGATCGTCATTGCAAACAATGTGGAGACCCACACTGTAACATTTGTCCCTACCGAAAATGGTTGGGGATACTTTGAAGAGGAGACCTATGTTACTTTTACTGTGCCCCTACAGCGCGGAAACAATGAGATCATCTTTAAACATGGTGATAATTTCGTGGAGCTTGATAAAATCAAAGTGTTTCTGCAATGGTTTAAATAAATAATTAACTTTTAATTTTTAATTAATAAAAGATAATATATAATATAAAACAAGTTGAACAAGAAATTTATTGAAGTGTGAAAAAAATTCTTGGTTTTGAAAACATCTAAATGTATTATTAATCATTCAAGCTTCTACTCATACAGCCACATACCCATCACCTAAGCACGCTCACTCCGTTTAAATTTTTTTGATATTCCTCACTACATTATATTGGTGCTGTCCATAAAATAATTTTGCTTATGTAATCACTAGGGCGTCGAAATGTAGGTTGTAACCTTTTTTGTACGTTCATGCTACGGAGTTCATGTTTATTGTGTGGATGTTTCATGATGTTTTAAGCATTATGGAAGCG
>JAHZNE010001605.1:0-12910 GCA_027744055.1 Callyntrura sp. NNG-2020
TAATTCCATAAATCATGAAATTTGCAGAGGAAAATAATGTAAGACTGTGCGCCTAAGCTCAGGTTAATGACATAAATGTCCTGTGTAGTTCTACAAGATATAATACTTTAAGTTTGTATATGGTCTGCGGGATTTGGCTGTCTGTTTATTTCTCACATTTTCCATACTTTTAAGTTTAAAAGCGTACATTTTACCGCTGCAAATTTACAAAGCTAAAGGTTTTTATGATGGGTCAGTTTTAAATCATTATAGAATGACCAGAATACTACTCAGCGGCATCACTCCAGTAATGTCTACTATTGCCTTAAACGCAGTATTAATTAATCAAATCATTTTAGTAATATTTGCCTGGGTTACCATTAACTGCTGGCATATAATTCCAACATTTATGGCGGTGTTTTCGGGAATAAGCTTTTTACTAGGGTCACTACTGGTCGTACTTTATTTGAATTGCTGCGTTAAGCTAAGACAGTTTAGTTTGACACTGATACAGGGCAACAACCGGTCGTATAGGAGAGCTAGTAGGGATGTTAATGGATATTTTAAAAGAATGTGGGTAGCTCAACGACCCTTAGAAATACGGTGTGGAAGTAGTTTTACGTTTACTAAGGACGCAGTACTTAATTATATGTTTGTATTAAATTCAAACGTGACTGATGCCCTACTGCTGATTCAAATTTAACCAAATTGGTTTAAAATTTAGTCAAGTACATAAATCAACACCGCAAGTCTCCTAATCAAACCTACCGCACCTGAATAAATGGTCTAGGAATAAATATTTATAAAATACTAGAAAATATAATTGGTCTATACAAATATGTCAATGTATAATTCATAAAACTAGCAACTTGTCCCAACATTGGGACAAAAATGAGAGTTTTGAAACACTATGTATGTACCAATAGAATAAATTAAATTACGTATTTAATGTTGCACGGCTCTAATATCTAATACCAATACATTAGTTCTGGCTTCCTAACCACAATTGTCTATCCCAACATTGGGACAAAAATGAAAGTTTTGAAACACTATGTATGTACCAATAGAATAAATTAAATTACGTATTTAATGTTGCACGGCTCTAATATCTAATACCAATACATTAGTTCTGGCTTCCTAACCACAATTGTCATAAAATTCCTAAGAAACGACAATATTTTAAATAGGAAAAATGACAAGGTATGTTTTTACTTCCGCAGCAGACGACAAAAGACCAGATTAATTTTAAAAATTAATTTTAGTTACATAAAAACCATTGCAAATGCTTACAAATATCATAGTCAAATTTCCATGCCATTTCGATATTTTCTTTGGCTTTATTAGTATATGTATAGGATAAGAGGAAAATAGAAGTGTCTACGGATTAGTTGTTTGCGCATCCGTGCCTAGGTAGTACATCCCAACAATCCCAAAGACTCGACAACTGTTATGACCTGATGTATATTTCCTTCTTTCCTTTATTATTATTATACAACATTATTTTCCTTTAATGCTCAATAAAAAAGTGCACAACCAAAATGGACTCTTAACTGTATTATAAAACGTTGGCTAATTGCACATTGATATATAATTAGTTGAAATAGGCATGATGTAATGTTTAAATGCAAAGTATTTATACCAATAGTAGTAATACCAAGATAATTTGTTAATTTGATAAATATATTAAAAATCATAACAATGGATAACTATTAAACTGTTAACAACATTTAAATCTTCTTATTCATTAATAAACCTATGAACATTTTTAAAACATTTCATAACGCAAATTATATTGCTGATGTTAAAAGTATTTACGTATAGATTTACATTTGCCATAACTCAACAATTTCAACATATCCAACAAAAATACTGAAATGATATAAATGGTTTAGATTAGAACAAAGTCATATGAATGACAATGAACTAAATTAGGAAATTATGGGTAACAGCAAAATAACGTATGTTCTCCCGGTTTCCATCGTAGTCATATGCGCAACAAACCAATAGCCAAATTTAACATATATATTGCAAAATTTTAAGAAGGGAAATTGTGCTCCACGAGGCTACAAAAGGGGTCAATTTTGACTGCAACAATTATGGACCCCAAAAGTAAGCCACTTGTGAAGAGCAACACACATGCGCCGACCATGGATCGTCCGACAACGTCCACATTCCTGTCCGAATGAAGCAAATTTCGGAATTCTGTAATTAAAATTGCATGAGTTTAGATGACTTTAGTTTAAATTTTATCAAAATATCGTAGTGTTTGTCAGTGTGGATTACCTTACCTGTTTTCAGTAACATCCAAAAGGGCAGGTTTTGCGAGTATTACATGGGCCTTAAGTCCCGCCGAAATCTGCGTTCAAGAGTGCATGACTCTTTCATGCATACTTGAAAAAGCATATCGTCCTCTTAGGACGACACGACCTATATTAGACCAGCAGTAGTAAAGTGGATAGATATATCATATTTATTATAGCTATTGGGAGCGTTATTGGCGGGGTTTCCCGTAGAAAACGAAACATAATCCCATACAAACTGCTCTTCACTTCCATGATGAAACAAAAGTAAGCTACATAAAATGGTAGCAGTTTCTAGTAGGGACTATTCTAGTACAAGCGATTCAATGGCGCAGCCCATGTACATTAGGGACGCGGGCACCCTGCAACCTTTATAGAGTTTGAGGTACAATTCATACGATCGTCGAACATACCAAATTTTAAGCATAAGAAATGGTGAAGTTGAAGGTGTAGTTTTAGATTGACAAGAAACAGTATAATTAAAATAAAAAAATTTGCCACTATTGCTGCATATACGTTTCTTGCATTACCCCTTAAAACTTTTGACGAATATTGTTTTAAAAAATGTTACATTTTGGAAGAGAATTTATTGAAATATTTTCATGGACCACTGATCTAAAAAAACCACGTTAGTGTGGATGTAGATTTTACAATGCCTTAATACCTCTTATTGTAGGTACAGCTCCAAGAAAGATCCGTACACTGGATGATTGAAATTGTTCACTGGACAAAAGTGGAAATGTCCATCGCCTTCGTTGGATAAAAGTGAACAAAACACTTCAACAACAGGTAAGGGACATTGCGATACATATAATGTACATGTATTATATATTATTGTCCGTTCTGGCCACTTTTGTGAATTTTATCCAATTTGTCCATTTTGGACAAAAAGTAGCGTGGACAGTAGATGTTTATCTTCTTTGTGGAGCTCCGGCAAAACAAAAAGCATGTGCTAAAGAAGCAATACTTTTGCTTGTCAAAATCATTTTATTAATATAATTAAGTTTGTTCAAACAATAATCCGTGGATGAAGAGATATACATTTAAACATAAATTTTTGTTAAAATTGCTCCACGTTTTTATATTTAACATTTTTAAAATTTTAAACAAATACTGTTTCACTCACATATTCAGTTAGACATGCGATTTTAATTAAAATGCAAAATTTCCGTTTTCATTAAATTAACATGTTGAACGTTTTTGTTGGGAAATAAGTTTACATTTTGAGAAGAACCTTTTTTCTAAATTTAACAAAAATGCCATGTAAAAATATCAAATATTTAATAAAACTTAAATTAATGGTAGAGTTTGGAATTTATTGCATATATACCTTGCATACCGTCTGATAATAGGCTACAATATATGGATTTCCTTTGGTTGCGGATTAAACAAAACACAGTTTTGTGTTCTTTTACAGTCAATTTTTACAATTTTTTAAAATCATTTTCTTAAACGTCAGAAGAAAATGAGTAATAGAATTAATTAAGTAACTAAGACTGTTAAATTGTGACTATAATTTATTATTTTTTATAAGATCTATATTTCTCCATTAAATATAACACGGGATTCTTTGGCCCATCTAATGCAAGGTTAAAGAAATAACTATTCAAACGAGAGTCACGCCTCCTATACCTAAATTGTAAAGACTTTCTATGTACGTATATGGTAACTTGTATCCTATGTGGTGGCAAAGTAACGGCGTTTAGCAGTATTTTATCATCATGTAGTAGCATTTTGGATTTTGCATGCGCAATTGGAAAATATAATGCACATTTATATATTTTTGAGGTAAATCTATTTATTATTTTTGCAAAAATTTATAGACAACAAAATTGTTGTAGATACAGTTTAAAACACATTCGCATTTATTTTTTAATATTTTATTTCATTGTTTTAATTGTTCTACATTAAAGTAATTATAGGGAATCATATAATTACTGTGATAATTTACTCATTAAGTGCTTTTAGGCGGAGTGCTTTCGATATACCAAAATAGCATGCAAAAACAACTTTACAATATTGTCCGGCTATTCAAATAATATTTATTTTGTTGAAACATTTTTGATTCAACTTTTTCAATTGAGAGTTTTCTTAAAATATATGTCAAATTGTATTTCATTGGATAATACTAGATATCCATCCATGTAATAATGTAAGGTAATGTTTAAACATGTTTCAGCAAAAATAAGTTTTATTTGGGTTAGCTTTACTGTTCTTATAGAATATGAAATGTTTTAGTTAGTATATCCTCATGGGTAGTTTGCTGTTTGCGAAAAAGCAACTTTTAATATATTTATCTCTAGTTCTCTTCAAAAGTGCTTCAGCGTATGCGGTACAGAAGAAATAATTCGATCTATCACCGTTAAGCTATATTACAATTTTTTGTAAAATATCAGTAAAATATTTTAAAATTTATGTAGTGGCTTTTCGACTGGAAAAACTCGTTATTGTTTCATGTTGGTGTTACGGAAAATGTTTGCTGTAATATGCTTCTATTGATATTTTGAAACTAGTAAATGGCAGTATTGGAAATACCACCCAAAAATTTCACATTTCATTTTCTTCATAAACAGTAAATTACACACCATAACCGGTTAGAGGCAGTGCGGAATAATCTCTACGGCATGACGATGCATACTATATTTTGGAAAATTTACTATAACAGTTTATTTCTTCTACATTTGGTAAAGTTGAGTTCTAGCAGGAAGAATCACAGTGCTTGTAACATTACATATTTAATCCCTTACCAAAAAACACATTGCAACTTTGCGACATGAACAAGCAATAATGTTTAAAAGCAACTATTTGAATGTCTCGTACACTCAAAAATATTTTTTCATATTATCGGAGTTACAAGATGGATTTATTTTATAGTTTTTGTAGAATAGAAAAAGTATAGTTTTTTGTAGGAGGAATGAAAAGTAAATTTAAAAAATATACAGTGAGACTACAAAATTTTCTTGGAAGACCACCACCACGTTCGAGGAAGGATAACAACCGCGGGGAACAACGAACGGAGACCACCATCACGTTCGAGGAAGGAGGACAACCGCGGGGAAGAACGAACGCAAACCACCACCACGTTCAAGGGAAGAGGACAACCGTAGGGAAGAACGAACGGAGATTACCACCACTCAGATTTTGATTACTTCCTCAAAATCAATCAGTACAATTTAGTGAACAATTTTCGATTTTGTAATAGTAAAACAATGCTGCTATTGTCTATAATGGCTACGGCCCTGAGATGCAGCTAAATGTCTTTGAAAATGAACCAAACTGGATCAACATTAACATATGCAAGGACTAAATGGTATTGGTATTGTAAGGACTCCCCCCAGCAATAATGGAAACGCCTAGAATCAGTAATGTAAACGTTGACGATTCTGGCGTTGATATGCAGTATTCTTGTTTAAAGGCGCCTTGCTGTTAGATGTAAGTCCGGCCGGTAAACCGGTAAATCCTACTGCAATCCGCACCATTTCTTCTAAAGATTACATCTATAATCAGTATTACATTAGTGGCCTATGAACTATGGTCAGGTTGTCATACGGTGGAAATCTGTCTTTCGCATTAAGGAGGTACCGGAATGATACAGTAACTAACGACATTGCATACATAAACTTGGGGTTGACCCGTGAACGCTTTCCGTCAACCTTGGGAATTAAGCTATAATCATAATCTATATAAATTTTATATTTTATTGTAAGTTAGATTAACATAAAGCAATTTTACTTACCTCTATATAGCATATACACTAAATACAAGCAACATTTATATATAAGAATGCCTCGTTCTAACTACAACGGGCAAACCTTGTGGATGTAAACTCCTTTGTATATTGTTGTGAACTGTGGTATAAGCCCATGCAAAATCTATTTGTTAAAAATCGGGTAACTTTTTACATACTCGGTAAGTTTGCCTGGATTCTTGTATCCCGGACTAATTTAAGCTCTGCTGCACTACTAGTAGCATTTCAACGTTTTTCGCACGGCGGAAATAAGCTAAAAGTGTTGCATATCTTTGTGAACATTTTTTTAACATTACGTAAGTGGAGAAAAAATGTTACCAAAGATCAACAACGTTTCCGACGTACGTCGGTTAGTATTAAAGTTAAAACGCTAACAGTTGTGTAGCGCTGCTACAATTAGTCCGGGAAACAAAAATTCAGACAAATGTACCAACTACTTGGAAAGTTACACAGTTTTTAAAATACGCAGTAAGCATGGACCGTATTTCACTGTTCAAAAAGATGTGCAACGGAGTTTAGAAGCAAAGACCAATTTTTGATAATGATTAGTTATGTAAAACCAATACATTTATTGTATATTCGACGACGGTGAAGTAAAAATTGACTTTTGTGGAAGTCTCAAACTTTGTCATTCCATAATATATTGCAACCGGCCGTAAAGCTCTAATTCTTTTCCTATAGTATTTCCGCTCGTAGACCACAGATGGCAGTCGGTTTTTCCAGTTATGGGTGGCAGATTTACTTCGTTCATATATTTGTACGACCCCGCTTAAAACAGTTTCCACAAAAATGTAATAAGTAACTGTTACAGCAACAGCTGACAAGTACACAAATAGGGGGAGTAGTGTACGACACGACAGTATTATCCAATTTAGGGTAATCAAAACCAAAAGGCCCGCGGTGATCAACAGGGTTCCAAACCACTTGAACACATCTAACGCAATTTGATTAACGCAATGCATGGCTTCAAATAGTTGAAGGGTTAAACGGTTGAAAGGTTTTGTCAGAAGGGAAGTCAAGCACTCATAATATAAGGAAACTAAAATAGTGGTGGCAAAAATTACAATCACCGAAATTTGTATGCTGTGCATGTAAACCCATTGGGCCAGAAACCAACGTAATATTACAAAGGCATATTTAAAACCCGCAACATTGGAGCAATTTGGACACCAGAAGTTTATCAAGAAGTAAGGTGAATCCCAATTTAATAGTATCGCCGATGTGGGAACAATGAATATAGAAGCGTTGGCACAAAAGGAGCAAAAGAAAATTGATAGACCGGGTTTATCGCTAGTATTTCCAGAAATTAATTGACACATTTCTAGAAATCAACAAATATTCTGTTATAAATATATAAATATCGTCCAAATTTGGAGTGAAATTGCCATATGAACAAAATATGTCTGCACTTCTACGAAACATCTATTTCCAAGCAAGCAGACCAAATTTGGGTTGGTAAATTGTAATCACCTCGTTTTAACATAGCTTTATAAGTGGTTCTCTCTGATCTTCCTTCGGTGTGGTCAGTCAATATTTGCTGAAGCCGGACGAGGGAGTTTCCGTATTGAAAGCATATGATCTTTGCCCATATCCACATCACATGAGTAGACCAAATAGTAAGGGAGAAAGTTGATAATTGTGACCACATACAACATTATGACATGGAGCGGAAGGTGCATTTCTGGGTATATAAATGCGAGGAATAGAGTTATCCATAAGGTGCCGTAGTATATTACACTAATACAAGTTGCAACGGAGAAAACAGTAAATTTCTGGGAGAGTGGTTCTGCGTTTAATTTTATTTCGTTGGGGTTCACAGTAACGGGAAAGGGATATGGTAAAAGGCGATTACAAATTTTGTTTTGAATTGCAACAGTGTCTAGCTGTAAGGCGGTTGTCATTTTGGTAGCTACTGGGTACTTTCAAGAGTTCAACGAAACAAATTTTGAAACTCTGCTGGAAAACTTGAAGAAGAATTCTATGAAGGAATATTTTAGAATTTTTTTTAGATTTTGTCAATATACCAAAAATGAAGAAAATCAATATTTTAATGATATTTTTATAAAAACAGTATGCCATATTAGAATTTTGGGGCAG
Source organism: Callyntrura sp. NNG-2020 (assembly GCA_027744055.1). Lineage (NCBI taxonomy): Eukaryota > Metazoa > Arthropoda > Collembola > Entomobryomorpha > Paronellidae > Callyntrura > Callyntrura sp. NNG-2020. The sequence continues at coordinate 8,125 of JAHZNE010001605.1, forward strand.
AAAGTCGAAAACACGGAACTAGGACATGCCCCTAGTTAGACTTGTAGCTAACTACAAAAAATAAATTCTGCTTGGATGAAGTTTATTTTAACGTGCATGTAAATTCCGAATGCTGAGTTTCAAAATAAAATTGTTTTTCACAACGCTAAAATCTATTCTTTATTTTCAATAATTTAATGTCATAATAAATTCTGCTTGGATGAAGTTTATTTTAACGTGCATGTAAATTCCTAATGCTGAGTTTCAAAATAAAATTGTTTTTCACAACGCTAAAAACTATTCTTTATTTTCAATAATTTAATGTCATACATGGGCGCTTACCTAAAAAAACTTTTGAACACACTTCCGCATGTAGCGTACCTTACTTATAATAAAATTTAAAAAAAATACATACGGATATATCCTTTGCCTTGTGCAAAATATAAGTAAGCAATTGTGTAAAAACAAAAATGTGCAATAGTTTTGCTGTTTAAATATTACTTTCTTACGGAGGTTTTGTAACTGCTCACTCAAGGAAATGAAACGGTAGCAAATACTTTTGCTAATGCATTTCCAGAATAAATGCAAAAATGATTTTGAAAGAATACTGTGGAAATGTATATGGTCTGCCAATATACCAATATAAAAAATCCCTANATGATTTTGAAAGAATACTGTGGAAATGTATATGGTCTGCCAATATACCAATATAAAAAATCCCTATTTTAATATTTTCGTCGAAATGGTTTAAAAGACGCAGTGTGTTGTGATAAACGCTATGCACAAAAATCAAAGGAACAAGCTAAACCACGATATAACAAAAATCCAGATTGTTGTAAACTACTAAAAAATAAATGTTACATACACATATTTTTGCGAACATGTCTGAAAAATGAAATTATAGAATTCCAGTTTCAAGTTGTTTTTGAAAGCACACTATAATTTTTATATAACTATAATTTACCGTTTAAAAGGTTGATATAAAAGGTGCCCATCTGTAGATTATCTTTTAGAGGCAGTATGTTGATTTTAATGTACTTTCTTAAAATGTGAAACGGAAAAACTGAACACTGGGAGCTAACTATGAAAAATATGCTTCTTGTGTTAAGCTTATTGCTACCACAGAAGTAAAATTAAAAAAATCGAAATCATGATTATACATTTCTAATTATTTATTTATTTACAACGACTTACATTTATACAGACTTAAATGCATTTTTTTAAAACTTTTTAAAAGCACGGCCGCTGGAAGGGCAACTTAATAATTTTTAAAGATATTTAAATATATTAAGATATTTGCTTTGGTATAGTTTATTTCAAATTGAACTGTTACGCAAATATGTTATGGTTTTAATACTAGTTTTCTAATTAATTGTTGTAATTTCTAGACTTTTGGATTGACAAGTTATTTATATAATTAATTTTTAAAGTCATACATAATATGATCGTTAAATAGGCCCTGGTGATATTTTGTACTACGCGTACATATCCATTACATCGTCATAATTTAATATCTTTATTTTATTTTAAATCCAAGCAATGTTAAAATATTTTATATGATTATATGTTGATCTATTGGTTAGAGTCACCTACTATGCAGAACTACCACATATTTGTAGCAGTTTTGAGAGACGTATATCATAGATAATTTGTATATGTGTTGAAATAAAAACTGACATAGTTCTGCATTAAAAAAACATCTCCCGTTACAATAATTCATGTAATAACTATATTTTAGACTAAAAAAGTACACATTTTATAGACGTCTTGTTAGCGTTAGCAGTGCTCTAAACGTGCCTCGAATAATACCTTTCACGTAATAAAACTGTGTGATTCGCGATACCACAAGCACCTTCTCATACTGTATCAATACAAGCTTGCAAGACCTTCTAAATTTACTCATGCTCTTATTCTCCATTTTGCTCCCCCAATCCACCCACCGCCAAGACCTCAATAACTTGTCCCCTCTGACATGCAATCGTTTTCCAAACAATAGCGCAATTATCCAAAACCCTGTCGCAAAACAAACTTCCACCGTGAATATCGCTATGGTAATCGCCTGCAGCTGCGACCATCTACTTATGATCACAAAAAAGGAGTAGATCGGCAGCAGCATCAAAACAGTGTGCAGGAAAACCAACAACTTCCCCACAAAACACATGACGTTTGCGTTTAAAATTTGAAATGCGCGATATGTAATTCGCAGGTTGAGTGCCGTTCGAAATTTACCATTTGTTCTATACCTGCGACGTCCTAGATAAAGTTCCTTTGTGAATATGGCACTCAAATAGTATAAATATATCAGGAACGCGCCCGATGTCAGAGTTAAGTTTAAAGCAAACGCCACCAGGAGGTAGCCATGCAGCAGAGTGATCAATAGTCCGGTGGGGAAAAACGTGTAATATTCCAAAGGGACCAGCTCTCCTAAAAATATATTCCCTCGATGAAAATATGCGGCGTTAATAATTCCCAAGAAACATAAACCACATGCAGCGACGCAATCCAACACCACCAGAAAATCGATAATGACGTTTAGTTTGTAAGTTTCCAAGTCACGGCTATCCATATACGTATCTATTATTCATATGTAAAATTTATATAAAATATAAAGCCAATATTTAAAAATTTTAAATATCTTCTCTTTGTTACCATATATCCAGCTGTAAATATGTATCATGCCATTTCCCGCGTGGCACAAATCTTTAGAGAAAAAGAATGCCACAGAATATATCGCGGATATGGTGGAAACTCCCACCCAAAATATCAAACTAACGTTGAAACGGTCCATGTCGTCTGCCAAGTAAAATTTAATCAGTGTAAGTAAAACCAATGCCAGCCATAAACATGTTACACAAAAGTTACGCTTGACTCTCATATGAACGTTCTTGTCTGGGGATATTTTGAATTTTTGGGTGCTTAGATCCAGCTCAATTTGGATTGCACCGAATATTTGGGCTAGATTCAGAAAATGTGCTATCATCTTATACAAACGGGAACTAAACATGTTGGTTGTTTAAAGTAAATACTGATTATTTCTCCGCTAAAACAAATATATTTAAACTAGTCGCAGTGTTACCGCAATTTTTAAAGGAAATATAAGACGTTCAGACAACGGAGTATGTAATGAACCGCTCATGAAAACACAGTTTGCACATATGTGGCAGAATAACTTGGATGTATGTGTAGTTTATTTTTCATTTTAATGTTTTCATGGTATTCACGGTCTCTACAACATTACCCTAATTTTCCTAGTATCAAACATTTAATAAAGGGGATGCTAAATGTCAATTATAATTTATGGTTATAATACATTTATTCTTTGCCTTACTGTTAGCTAGATTCTCTGTTATTTTAAAATAATTATGCACTATATTCTAAAATGTTTTGCTCAGTAATGTAAAATAATGAAAACCAAAAGACGTTTGATACCTGTCCTGCATATGCAGAACCGGATATATGTTTGTGTTATGTTGTAGTTAAGTAAATTATAGGGGCTGACATTGTGTGGTCTCGTAGTTAATAGCTTTAACCTTACAACAAATTATAAGGTGTTTATTATAATGAGTGCTTTAAAGGAAACCCGTGCATGACTTTAACTACAGTTGGCATTACGTACAAGTACACTAATTTCGCTGTAGCTCTTGAAATCACAAAAAATTAAGAATAACTACATACAATTCTTTCCTCTATCATGGTACCGCTACAAATGTCTCAATAACGTAGAGTCCGGGATCAAACCACCCGGTCTTCTATATGGTAAGCGCAAAATTCCATGAAGGAAAGCATATTTTCAACGGGATTGCTACAAATTTGATGTCAGTGACATGTCAATTTCTAAACTGTCATGTCAATGTTGAGAAAGTTACATTCAGTGTCGATTTTAAAGTAAAACTACCTACAACTGACACATGTCAAGCTGACTTTTGACATCGACATGTCACTACTACCAACCCTGGGTAACACTAAATGCACAACGTAAAGTGTGGGTGGAAAATACTGCTTGCCATACTACGAAAGACATACTCGATTTCTCGGGGGATAATGGCAGAACTGCCAACGTCACCAGAAACAGATTGAGACAGTTCACCCAGATCGCAACCGGACACTCCTCCTTAAAGGCACATCTCTCCTAGATGATCGCCGGCGAGTCCGGGCTGTGCAACTGAGGGGTGGCAGCCGAAACCAGCATGCACTTCCTAACTGTTTGCATAAAATATTCCGACCTAAGGAAGAGACTGCTGGGAGCTAGAATTTATTAGTAGTTCTGGTTGACTGGAGTGTGTAAGTCAACCGGGGGCGACAACGGCACAAGAATAAACCGGTTTTAACCGGTATGTTGAAAGGGGCTAGCCTGTAATAATTCTTATTGGATTCCACAGCAGAGTTGGTGCAGACCAACTCAACCCCAAAATACATACATACAACAGCTAGGGTTGGTAGTAGCGATGGCCCATCTCGGCTCTAGAAATCATTTTTGGATCATGTGGCGATTCCTGAAGTGGCTGATGTCTGCCATTGAGACTGTTTAACGACGCCGTCCGTACCCTGGAGCGCAGTGGGATAACCCATTGCAGGCCGTTTGAGAGGTTACAACTGAAATAGTCTACTTGTTCGTTACATTATATTAATTACGCGTCACAATAGTTCTGTACCAGTTTGTCCCACAAAAGTATTTTTCAAATATTACACCAAAACCACATAACAACCCATTCTACATCGAGAATTAGTTTTAATGGAAGGTTGCCTCAGTGCTTACATTAGACCAATAACTCATAATTACACCAAATTTGGAGTTAACTTTTCATGA
>JAHZNE010001606.1:0-49273 GCA_027744055.1 Callyntrura sp. NNG-2020
GCCATATAAAAGCTATTGGCAATATTGACCAGTTGGTGGCTGGCTGAAATGGTTTTCATCCATTTCAGCCACTGGTCAGCCAAATACATAAACAGCCGGCTGAAATGACATCCCTGGTACACACAGAAAGACGCGTTATTTTTTGTCTTGTCAGTGATATGGTATTATGAAGTAGGTTCCCTCTCTCTCTCTCCCAAATACACAATGTCTGCCCGCTTATCCTCTTGAATATCAATGTAATACGTAATAGGAATACGCCACCATCCGCTGCCACAACCACTCATGCCACACACTGCCACACAAAAGTAATCTAAAAGGCTCTTTTCTCTGAGTATGACAGTTTTTTACAACAAAGTCAGCAAACGGAAGAAGAGGTCTGGTGGCGGTGCTACCACCACTGCTCTGTTGCCGCCGCGTCTTATTCTTTTCCTTCATAACATTTTTGCCCCAGCATTATTATTATTCGTATCAGCAAAAAATGATGATGATGTGATCATCCTAACGGAAGTCACACATCCATACATAATACATTATATAGCTGCTTCTGGTATTATCATCTGGTGTATCATTGCAGCGTAAGGTTTTCTGTTGCTGCTGCTCTTTTACTTTTTTCATGTTCTGAACATGGCGCATGGTGCTCTGACTTACAGATATGTATTTATAGCGTCCTTCTGTCATCCATATGAGACATAGTTGTGTGTCGATATTTTTCCTGTGTGGGTAGATATATTGCGTAAAGAAGAAAAAAAGAGCCCAAGAAAAATGACAACATTGTCGGATAAAGTAATGGGAGACTACTAAAGGTTGAAATAAGCTTTACACCGCACACCACATCCACCATACCACCACCACCACCGCAGACATATACAACACTTTCGAAGAGAGAAAAAGAGGGATTTTCTTTCAAGATAAAAATCGATTTTCCCTCTATTTTACTATACACAACAACAGCAGCAGCAGCGGCAGAAGCGGCAGACGAACAGAAAAGAAAATGTCCCTTTCATTCAAGATTTTTGTGTGTGTATTGTATATAAGTATTTGTTGTGGATATGTCAGTGTCGATCTGGTAGGTATAGTTGCTCTGCTGCTTTACGTATTTTTTCTTCTTCCTTTCTTGGTTTGTTACGTAGGATGAAACTGCAAGGCAGAGGGATGGAAAAAGTATTGTGTATTATTGTATTGCATTGTATCGGTATTTCATAAGGCCTTTACAAGAGAATCAAATAACGACGGTGATGACGATGCTGATTGTACCAGAGTGTTGTATTTGGCATGTGGTTTTATTGCTGGGTATGTATGTGTGTGTGTGCACGGTTATGTCAGTTTTGCTCCTGGATCCGCCGCCGCACCAGCTTGTTATTGTGATTGCGTTATGTTATTGCATCATATCATCATATCAGTTCAAGCTCAACCAGTCAATATTATATACATTCTGCTTTCGCTACCCATAACAATGGCTATCCACCTAAACTAGGCACATGCTATATATAAGAAACTGACGAAAGATACGTTTCCATTCATATTGTAGGCAGGGATCGGGTATGTGAAAAGGCTGGTGGTGGTGGTAGCGGTGACTGGTATGTGCTAGTTTGGTAGATTTCGCACAGTGACTTGTGTCGTTTTGGTTTTTTGTCCTTTCCCGTTACATTACGAGCAATATCACATCATCATACAGTATGACATATACTCTCGGTCGGTGACATACTTGGTTTTGGGTGGAAATGGAAAAGAATACGAATTTCGGGCAAAAAATGTAATGTAATGCGTACCTATTCAGATTCAGGAGTATTAAGTATAGTCACATTCGTGACCGGTTATGAAACTATATAAGATGCCCTTTTGTATTTTGCGGTCTGTAGTAACGTGTTTACGATATTGCACTTTATTACGTTTTTCTCCACCAGTGGAATATTAGCTGTCATGTGACCCAACTGATCGACCATGATTCATTACTCATTTCATTTTGTTGTACATCGTAACTTAACAAAGTCGTGACAGATCTTTCGTTCCCTCTAAAAAATCGTCGTCCGTCGTCCTCGAGTTTCCTGGTTGACCCCAACTAACGTTTTTTTCTCTCAACTGATTAGATCTCCCCATTTTGTTGTATATAGCGCTAGTGATCCCAGCATCAAATTCACAACTTGTCTCTCGCCTCCTTTCCTCTCCCTCTCTCCATTTTTTTTGGTTCTCCCCGACAAAAATAAATCTTTCCAACTTTTCCCAACACAGCAGAAACACTACATATATACCTACGAAAACGGCTACTCTGCTTCTTTCTTCGCGCCAGTTCCGACGAGGAAGCAAAGAAAAAAACATTCAATTAACAAACATGTAAAAATAACTTTCATATGCCAAGAGTAAGACAAGAAAAGCTAATCTTTGGCATAATTTTCAATCCTGCCTTTGCAATATTTCAAGCGAAGCCGCAAAAAAATCGATTCCGTTTCCCATTCTCGGCAATTTCACCATACATAACAACACATGAAGAAATATGTACAAGAAACGAAATATATTGTAGGCTCGCGGGGGTTGGTTGGTACATTTTATATAAGTGTTTCATTTCGCTTTAACTCCGGCTTCTTCTTCCTCTGCCTCCCCATCTCCCTGCCTGAATTCCTCGTATTTTGCAGAATCTTTCTCATGAGGAAACATTCTTTTATGTAGAAACTCTTAATGACCGGTGAAAGCAATAAATTTCTTAGCTTTCCACTTTTCCCTTTCATTCTCTCTACTTACGACTCTTCCACAATATTATACACACACATCCACTTGCCGAGTAATGTGAAATACAAGAAGGTAGTTGATACACAATTATCCGTTTGTATACTTTACAGATACAGTCCATATGTCCTGCGCGTATAAAGAGACTACTACACAAAAAACGTACAGCTGCTGCTACATCTCATTCTACTCCTTGTTTTCTTTTTTTCACGAAATTCTTACTTTTTAGGTCTTGCTGTAAATATCTGCTTTCTTGTAATAAAAAGCTCCACATCTTTATACACATCCTCCTACCACCAATAACAAATGAACGATGTGGTAATGGTAGTGCAAGCTTTTGAAGAAAAAAATTCTTTCAAAGCGCCACTGGTATACGTACGGAGCGCACACACAATCAGTACTATACACGCCATACCCTGTCTAGAAAATGTATAACGCACATTCTCGTCGTCAATTGCAATTCACCAGTTCCACTTGTTTTCCTCGGGAGACTTGTTTCTTTCTGGGTTTCTTTAAGCTATACAGACGCACGCTCACTCAGAAAAATACAACTGCGCTAAATACTCTTTTACTTGGAAAAAAGGGAGAGGCCTTCCTATAATAAATAGGTAGTCAAAGTCAACGTCAGTGGGCGTAGGAGTATATGTAGGCAAGCAATAACAGTAATCGACTCTCTCTCTCTCTCCTTATTATTGCAATCGTGAAATTACTAGTGCTTTCCACAGGAGACTCCATACAGTTCCAATTGGCAATACCATTATTAGCAGCAGCAGCAACAGAGAGACAGTCAGAGTAATAAAGAATATGGGAGTAGTTAGCACTCGCGAAACAGAAGGTTCATCCAGTTATTGCCATTTTCCCCGGTTATCGTCTTTCCACTTTCCCGTCTCTGTTACTGATTTGTTCGTTACCTATTCAGATCATCCCTCTCGTGTCTCTAGTGTTCTCATGTCTACACAGTCAACCTAGTAGCTTATTTAATGTTGATTGCAAAAAATTGTATACTGCCGCCCAACTTTTCTTTCTGTAGACATCCTCCATTTAATATTTACAGAGAGAAAGAGATAGCGCTTTTTGGGAATCGTAATAGGTACCCGGGCGGTTTCTTTGACTTTGAAAGAAGACTCCTTTCTGGATGAAAACGAAAGTAGATTAGGATGATGCAATAAAAACGATAGGCAATTCAGGATTGACTCGGGCTGGACGATAAAAAAATTGTGCTAGTAATGCAAAATTCTCGTTACTCCATCTTCCAATCTGCAGTACATGTTAGCTTTCTTTGATATGCCCATTTTATAACAGTTTTATTTTGGCCGTTTATTTTTTTAAAAGCGCTTTTCGTTTCCAGCATAAAATTATCTCTTTCCCCAGCATAGTGCAACAAAAAATGTTCTTCACTGTATCCACCACAGGGCTTGTAAAATTAGGTATACTTCCATGGTCGTTTAATTTCTTAATTTTAAAGCCAGACTAGACGCCTACATTCGTAGTGCACGATATGACAAAACTAGAGTCAATCCCTGGAGACCAAAGCAATTTACAAAGTTTAGAAAATTACCTAGATATCCCGTAACCCCTTTCCGCTCTATCTAGAACCAGACATTTACGTCACACAAGACACGCCCGATTGTGAGTGTAGACTTTGACCTTAAAAGTCGGAGCGACGACGGAAGGTATATAAATTAAATGTATAAAAATTGAACTAGTCAGTCAGACAGACCAGACTTTCTTGTTTCGTTTTTTTTTACAAATCGATGCGGAACGGCTAACGAAATTAGTCGGAGAAAGAATCTTGAACACTTTACAACCGGTAGGCATGTATGTTTACATTTATAAAAGTGAAGTTCCTGTTGCTCGTTCATTCTCCGTGAAGAGCCAGACAATTCCGCCATATGATCTACGCTCCTATCCGTACCTATTTAGTGTCTTTAAAAGGATACAAGTTTGAGTAAGGGCATGCTCATGAAGAGTGATCCTGTCGGACTTTTTTGTTGTTCGATTCCCCTTCTCCATTTTTCCTTGACTCCCTCAACTCCACGTCGTATTTTTTCTCATTCCAAAGCATTTGCTGTGCTGGGAACGCTTGATCTTTACTCGGCAAAATCTAGGTAGGAGTAGTGGTTAGTTAAAAATAACAAGAAGTGTGCATCGATTGGACAATTCTCCATTCTATTTTAAAAACACCGTCTCCTGCCAATGTCCATTTTCATCTCCATTCCGCAGCTTTTCTTTCACAAAAGACACGTCGACAAACACAAACGATACACAAGAGTTGCAAAAGAATATGAAAAAACACCATAACTGGAGAAGACTCGTTTTTCCTTGATTCCGGCATCAAACACCTCCGTTTGCACAAAGCAGCGGTGATATAATGCAATATATTCTTGCCACCAGACAACAGTGAAAATACAAAGTACCAAAGTAGTTCTGTCGATCCCTTTCTTTTGTCTTTTTCATTCTTTTCAAGGCTACTGCTGCTGTGCTACTTTACCCAAGTAGGAATAGCTGTTTGTAGCGACTGCTAAAGGTCTAAAAAATATGTGAAATGTTTCTCTACAATTTCAATACGTACCCAAAACCCAACTTTCTTCTTCCCAAGTTTTTTGCTTGCCTTATAAATAAATGTACGCGTCCGCCCATTATTATTGCACGCTCCTGTCCCTGTGTGACTCGACTCGACGGGTGTGTGTGCGCCTGTAACACTGGAACTTGTTCATAAACTAGTAGTAGTAGAAATGCGCTTAAAGTTTCACTAAATTGTAACCTTACTTTTTACTATAAATGCTCTAACAGTCACAAAAGTATATCAAGAAGCAATGAAGAAAGTGTGCTCAAGGCTAAAAAAGTATCACATCAAGACAACACACACACTCACACGCGTACTCTTTTATACTTTTCTTCTTTTACTGTTCTTCCTGGCGTGGTCGTCGGCTAGGTAGATACACTTTTCTGCTCACAGAGCAAAGTTTTAACGGTCGGACGAAAAAGTATGTAGACAAATAGAAGGAGAGGGAGAGAGAGAGAGAGAGAGAAAACAGTGCAAAGTCTTCTTGTTGGTTTTTGTCGTTTTCCTATTACACTTTTCACTTTCACAACTGCTGGCCATGTTGGACTTGAAGGAGCAAACGAGACACGGTTGATTCGTCGTGTTGCTCTCAGTTGTTTCTTTTCGCGATGTTTGAAATTGATACTGATGCTACATAAGTGATACTCTGCCTTGGATAGACAGGGAGTCACCAAGTACCGACACTAACTACCATTGATGCTCGGTTTCTGATATGCTTTTTGCTTTAACGATCCTTTTCCCTTCAAAAACGTTGACATAACCACACCATCTGGACTGATGCCTGATTGTTTGTTTCTTGAGAGAGCAGTGAAGAAAATCGAGTGTTCAATGGTCCATTTCTACGTGTATATATACCTTGACACGAGAACCTGCCACTGCTGCTAACATAACTATCTAGACGTACTGTGAAGATATAAAAGTGGACGTTTAAGTAATTTTAGAACTACGTGGCCTCCAACATGCCTTATGAATGAATGGTCCATTTAAATCTACCATGTTCTCGTCTGGCCAGTTATTTCCCGACAAACCCCACGAAAAGTATAAAAAACATCCGAAAATAAACTCCTTTTTCGCCTATGTGCTCCTAGTGTTCTGTAATGCATTATCAAAGTTGTTACATTTGTCGCTAACTCACACACACAGCATCCCAGTCACCGTATCTCTCACTTGGACGAATTTTATGTCCAAGCTTCCGAGTCGAGTTCAATGCCAGATATAAACCCTGTCAATATATTTTTATCCACCAGTAGCACTTCCAATATTGTTATTGTCCTCATAACTTCCTGTACTCGCTTTCCAATCCTCCTCAAAAATGCAATCCTTGGTCCTAATTTGTTCACTCCTCCTTTAGTATTCCTTTATTTTTAAATCCTCCCACAACTACCACTACTGCTGCTCAAGTTCTCAGCAAAAGAACGCGATCCTTCCACAACTTTCAGAAACCCAAACATGAGCAGCGGTGGTGATGAAGGCGGGTGATAATAGTATATCCTTCCTATTTCAATGTCATTCCTTATAATTATATAAATACCCGGTCTTGTCTAGTTGTACAAATACAGGCGATTCCTTCAGGTCTTTTGTTATTATTGATGACTATGATGACGACAACCTTACAAACTCCCTTCCTCTTCTCTCTGGACAAACAAGCGGCGTAGTGACAAAATGATGATGGAAATGAAGAATCCCTTTTGGATGAGAATACGAATCCTCAAAGAAGAGATGTGCACATATTTCTCTTTCCTCGCTCCCTCCTTTTGCTCCGTTACAGATAAGCTGCAGTTTATTTACTTTTACAGGCTAGAGACAAAGAACGGGAATCATTCTCTCGGCTCTCTGTCGACGTGAAACAGTGCACGGACTGCAGGCAAAATGAAAGACGCAATACCTTTCTTAGACTTTCATAAGGTTGCTATATATATTTACCCTGAAACGTTCTAATGCATATATACGGGATAAAAGTAAAATCCTTTGATATACCTGATGTTTAATGCAAGTAAAAGGTATCTTTAAGAAGTTACCGTCATCTTTCACTATTATCTTTAGGACTTGAGGCGGAAGTGATTTTGCTCTTGCTGAGCTGCGGCAACTGCAAAGTTTAAAACATGTGATCTTGTATTGAGAGAGAAACGGTGCACTGGTGGTGGAGCAACGTGAAACATGAATGAATTGAGCATAAAATGATTGCCATTTACCATTGAAAACAACAGACGGTCGTGTAGGTGGTAGCTACTACAAAACAAAACATTTAGTTTCTTTCGTTTTACGTTTTAGAACTAATAGGACCGTTACAAATTCTGCCCCATGCATGTACCAAATGTACCTGCTTTTATATATGTATGTATTTGCCTCATGAAAGAATGATGACGCTATACAAAAAAAGCTTTTCCATTGTGATCACCCCTTATTATTAGGATGAATTGGATGATTCAAGGAAGTAAATTGTTTTTTTTTCTCTCTTTTTTACTCGGTTCCCTTGTTTTCGACAAATCTAAAATTAGCTAAAGTATAGGCCGAATACTGACATAATATAAGAAGGAGAGAAGAAGCGAGTAGCGAAAGAAGTTTGTACATTTCCAGAAACAAACAGCAGCGAATCCAGTGTACATATCCTTAGTAAAAGTTGGCAAAAGCCGTTTTAGTTTGATACTACAACAGCGTATGGCCGGGTATACATTTTTTTGTTTACTTCACAACAATAACAGGAGAAAATGTTCATTTCCTTTTATTTTATGGTCAACTTAAAGCAATTATATGAAGGTACTCCGGATTGCGTATTTGATGTTTGTTCCGTAAGCCCGCTTTACTTCTCTCAGGCTCTCTCTCTCTATCTACTCTCGTCTCGTGCTTGTGTTCTATTTCTGGAAATAATGGAATGGTTACTTGTGAAAATTGTTCCAGCGCCTGTGCTTATACACAATGATCAAACAAAATATTCTCTCCTCTTTTGAACAACAAAAAAGAGATGGAGAGCTGGCCAAACAAGGCAGCAGCAGGCAACGTAGCGTAATTTGAACAAGTCGATGGTTCTCTCATCGCTTCTTCCATTCTTTCATTCGCTTCTTTCTTTCTTTTCCCCTCTCCTCCTCATCTAGTTTTGGCTTTGGCTACCTCGTTTAAACTGATATGTGGTTGCGATAGTAATGATGGTTCTCTTTTCCCAGGAAGAGGAGTTTTTAAAATTCCCGGTGAAAACAAAAAAGGGTTTTTAGGGTTTTTATATCTATCTACTCTCTATATGTGCAAACAGAATCGTCCAATTATAATTAGAACAGGTTGGTATCTTGCTGGAGAAGAAACGCTACGGGTATTTCTGGGGAAATGGAAATAATCTAAATGCTAACATTGTAGGAAGGAAGACGATAGTGGATGATGGTGTCGCTGAAGGTGGGTTGCTTTGGTCGTTACCTTTGCATTTAACGCTTCTGCACAAAACATGGTATCGATGAAACAAACACTACTACCATCATCATCACTCCCACCAACATCAGCAGCATCACACACTTTTTAAATGTCTGTGTACATAAACGATCTGATGAAATTGAGATGATGATGGTGGTTGTGTGCGATGGTGGCAGAAGGTAGTCATGTGGTGTGGTATCGGTATCTCTTCAATGTGATACAGTTTGTGTACCTTTTGAGTGTACAAACCACCATGCTAATGGTTACTAGGAACGAATCAGCCGTTTTATGGGTACGGGCTACCTACGAGAAAAAAACTTGCTAGTTTGAGCTTGCCAAACAAACTATATAGGAAAGAGAGTAGTATAGGGAAATACCTAAGCAGCATTGCTCTCATATCTTTTGTTTACCAGGAGAGCACCCTGTGAAAAGAGAGAAAGGAACTAGGAAATTAGAGTTGGTAAGGCCGAGTGTAAACTTTGGCTCCGGAGTGAAAACCAGCTAAGGCGAGAAAGGGGGAAACAAGCATGTGAGCCGAGCGTCCGGCGCTGTTTTTCCGCGCCACTATACCACGGCTATAACAATGAATAGTCGCACACTCAACCATCACTAGTTTTGGAAGATGAAAATGAAAATGATGATGATGATTCGATCAAGTCCCTCTCTTACTTTCTCTTTTCCACTTGCAGTGTTTCTCTGTATACCGATGTATATTCCTTTATTATCGTCAGTCTAAATTGTGTGGGCTGGTGCTCACACTTTATGTTTTCTATACAGCTCATATACTGTTGTACTCAACGTGCTTCTGCTAGCATTATTGTTTGAATATAAAGTGTTTTTATATTTGAACACTCGACACTATGATGTCTTTGTCGTCACTACCGTAATATAAAATGTACAATGCAATAGCATCTCATACAAGTAGTCTATATACCGCCTGAAATGAGGCAAAGTAACAATGTGTCAGCTCAAGTGAATTATTTGCGCAATATAGTGCAAACTGTGCCTCTATATTATGTTACCTGTAAACTTAAAGTGATGTAAAAGGGAAAGTGATGACAATGATGCTGGCAGTGGTTGGATAAACAGGATGACATACAATTCTTTGTTCGGTGCAATACTTTGGTCGGAGGTATCTCTACCTCTATATCTCTCTACATATCTCTCTCAGTCTCGCGGTTCAAGTACGAAACAACACCAGAGTCTCAAATTCTAAATACAAGAATACTTTAAACTGTGTTTCTTATACAAGAAGCATTCAATACGCGTAAAGCTGCCGCCACAACACCTAGTCTCGTTACCACCACTTTACAGATAATGCGTTTTTGTGTACGTTTCGGCTTTTTTCAGAAGCAAACACACAGTGCAATATGTAAGCGCGTTTCCCCATTGAACTGCAGTTTTTTTTATCACGCACAAGTACAACGCTCCGCTTATGTTTTTATGTAACGCAAAAAAGGGACACAAAATAGGTATTTTTAGAAAAGCCGCTTTTAGTTAAATTTTTGGAAAAAATGAATAAAAATAGCACACTTCATAGATTGCCGCAGCTACACCAGCGTTTTTTAACGTGTTTACATACTCGTTACTTGACTATGTAAATCCCTTTTCTATGCCGCCGTGTCATTGAGGCTTTTCTTATATTTGCTGTACATATATTCTCGAAAGGTAAGTATATTTTGCCACCACCCTCCTGTAATACAATACAAACAAGATGAATACGTACACACCATTCATGTAATTTTCAGCGGCGCCAGCAACAACAACGTCAACATCAAAATACACTTTCCTATTCTCTCCCCCCACTTTCTAGCTGTCTTGTAAAACGGCTGGGTTTACCTCACTTTCCCTTTCATCCTCTTTTCTCTCTCTCTTTCTCTCCTGCTCTCGCAGCCTCCTCTGCAATGCAACCATTTATTTTTGCTGTTGTTTCGCAGAAAGCTGTCTAGCTACCTACATCGTCATGTGTGATGCAAACTACTTACATAAAGTACCTTTACTACACCATATGTATCTCATGTCTTTTATAATAGTAAAAGATTCCCGAAATGTGACAAGCATAAACACATTTAGAGATAGACAGGTAGAGTAAAAAAGAGAAAACGAAACACGCTCTAACACGCTCTCCCTCTCATATACACGTACCCAGACGGCGTTGTTGTTGAGTAAACCCATAGAAAGTATCAAGATTGCAGTTCATTTAATCCAAAATACTGGAATAATGCGAATGTGATGTGATGCATGTGTGTGGTTCTACTACTCCTGTGTGTGAGTGCTTTTAGTTAGGCGGATGATAGGTGCGTGAGTTACATAACATGTTAGTGTCTATTATTCTTTTCTAAAATGTATCGTTCCATAAGATATCCCATATATACAAAGTAATAGAACTATAAGCTCCCGTTATTTTCATCTATCTCTCTCTGTCGCTTTTCATCGTGTAATATATCAAAAAGAGATGCCTTTCACATTAACTATCACACACAGAGAGCAGTAGCAAACAGCGACAACAGCAGCAGCACACTCACGCAGAACGAATTTTGTGCCGGATTGGGAGACGTAGAATAATGTAAAATAAAGTAAATATGATGACGATGATAATATTATATGGTTTCCTCTTGCATGGTTTTGTGTGATACAGAAAACTAATCTGAATCTACACAGGTAGCACAGCTCAAAAGCTTCCCGCTCTCTCTCTCTCGTCTCCCATCATCATACTAGAACCGCGCGCGTTTTTGCTAGATTATGTTGCTTTTCTCCTCCAGTAGATATAATATGTACGTGTGTGTGTGTGTGTGTGTGTGTGTGTGCAAGCTTCCTCATTCTATTCCCATCCCATCCCTGAGATTTGCAATTTGGCTCAGTGGGAGATCACTTTGATGGATGTATTAGAAATGGTGGGACGGTGCAGCCTACACCGTAAATATACGTACTTTTGTACGTAGGTATATCTTCATGCATGTACTCTTGTGTCTGGTGGATGGAAATAAACAGTGGGAAACTGAATGAGCTAAAAACCCACCTTACTGCTTGCTACATACGAAAAACGTACAACAATAAGCAGAAGGAATGAATGATCGAGGGGAAAGAAGGCCTGAAGAAGAATTACACATCTTTGTCGGGCGCGCTCAAACACATGCACACACACACCGTTCACTTTCAGTAGTATGGAGGGAGCAATGATGTGAATGCTTTCATCTTGTCTTTTTCTCTTTTGAAAATGAAGAGCGGTGATGGCGGGGTCTGCTGTGAATCTGATGCATTTTGTGGATACACACACATAAATACATCTTTACCGTTTATTTACACTCTGAATCAGCGCACATGCAAACTCTCTATTTTATTTACCTACTACCTGTCCATTCATATGAAAATACGCCTCACACCGACTTTCACTACCCAAATGCATTTATCATGATGAGCTCTTGGTATGTTTTCTCTCACAGTGCAGTATATTTACAAACTGGAAATTCAAACTCAAGTAAACTCGAACGAACAACAAACCATTCTGGGCACATATATATGAATCTTGAAAACTAACTCCTGTCATTTTTTGAATTTTCTAGTTGCTTGAGTAAATACAGTACTTGTAGTGTGGTAGTAAAACTGCATTATTATTATTACATTTCATAAGATGACTACACATAAAGCATACAAAGATGAAAGAGCGGTACTTTCAACTTTTCCATGTTTCAACATTATTTTCCTTCCTGGTTCTCTCAGACTTTCACAACGGGCAGCAAAATGATTTTCTAGGTATGTACGCCAAATGAAATTTCTATTTTACTCCCTTATTTGAGCTTTCTTCTCTCGCTCAAGAAAATAGACTGTCAATTCTTCATGAGCGCAGCGCAGCAGTGTTAAAGGAGGTACAACACCGGGGAGAAAAACGAGATAAGTGGGCAAAATAAGTAAAATAGCACATCGTCCTCAACATCATCGTCATCGCCGCAATCAAAATCGACGGTTAGCCTGCTGCTACGTGTGCCCTGTAAAACTGTATGATTTCACCATTCATTTCAAAAACAGACACCGTGTGTTGTGTAGCTGTGAGAAATGGCATTATTGGCTGTATAATATGTTACATTTGGCTCGGGAGTATTGAATCTGTCCATTACGTTACTAGCACGTATTCACATATTGTTTTGGAACGAGAAAGGAGCCTGGAGAGAATTCATATATATATTTTTGTCTGGCTCCTCTGCAACCATCCATTTCATTTTCCAAAATCCAAATGAAATGGGAAGAGGAAATGAAAAGAGTGTAAGAGAGAGAGAGAGAGAGAAACGAAGAGTACAATCTACACGTGCTTTACTTACTTTGCTAGTTAACTGTAAATCTTACATTATTACAATACCTCCTGTACATGAAAAAACGGAGCTATAAAAAGCCTATTTTTTTCTTTCTGCCTTTCTACTGTCATTTCTATCCTATTTCTTATGTACAATAGCAGTATGTACGGTACGGGTGTTTAGCATGTTGCTTTCGGGTAACCCAAGAAGAAAGAGAAAGAAAGAATAGAGCTGTACCGAGAGAAAGGGGCGCAGCAGATACACACACGTTATTAGTGCTCAGCTGTTTGAATTTTACCAACAGCTAAGCCTTCTACACTCATCCCTTGTTATTCAACTTACTTTTTCTCGCTAATGTAATGCACATAATGCAGAACAGGAACGAAGTGGGAGCAGTAAAACGTGAATTATTGCTCATTCTTTATTTTATAATACAGACATATGGAGAGTCCCTCAAGTTTTTTTACTGCTGCTAAAAAACGTAATAATAATGTACCTACAATATACTATATACAGGCAGCGTCTTATGATATGCCTGTCTTGTGCAAAGCTGCTGCTGCTGCTGCTGCTGGGTAGAAAGCTAGCTAGAGTTAGAAGTACCTATACGGCCTTCAACGTGGCTTTCTCTTAAATTCCCATCTTTCTTCGAAAAAGAAAAGAAATAATCGGGGAGGAATGTGTCCACTGCGTATGCGATTGTGTATTACAGAATGCCATTTCCCCAATAAAAAATAGTTGTTTCTGCCGTTCTTCTTCGTCTTTTTACTACTCTGCTGCTGTTTTCTTGAAAATGTGCTGTTTTTTTCCAGCTGCCAAGATGAAAATCGTAGGATTATATAAAGTATAAGCATGTTGAGAAGGGGTCCTTCCTCAACTCCTCGCTCCGCGTTTAATATGTAGGAGTAGTAGTTGGAGAAAAAAAACGAAATGGGTTTATGTATACAAAAAAGTGTAGATTTTTTTAGCAAATCTATCTACGAGTAATTTAGAAAATCGAGATAAATCTGTCGGAGAGTGGAGCACGAGCGAACAAGAAAGAGGGAGAGCGAGGGAGAAAGAAACGAATGAGAGACGCGAGAAAAATAGATTTTCACCTAATTTTCCCTCTGCATGAAATAAAATAAAAAAGGGTGAAGGAGAACACCAGAGACGTACAACGTATCAAAAAATTCCCCATGCTTCTCAGAGCAACAGCAGCAACGGTAGCAGCATCATGATCATCATCTCCAGTGCAGGGAGAGACCCACTGAAAAAGGGGAACAGTAGGTCTCTGTTGACTTTTAAAAACTACAAGCTACTCTAAGATGCTGCTCTGCTCATCATCAGAATTACCAGCACCGAATTCTAAATTCATTCCATCGCGTTCCATTCCCATTTTACCCATCCTTTTCCCGTCCTCCTTGGAAAAAATGGTTTGGCTCAGTAGAAAGTTACGTAAATGATTGCAGGGAAATGCTTTTACCTCTTCTTAGAAATCGCAAAAATATATGTAGGCATGCATCTAAAAACCCACACAACTTTTTTTTACTCACAGCACTGCCCAAACCACCTACTACGCAGCCCAAACACATATACCTTGTCGCTGTCTTGTTTCGTTTTCGTCTTTTTGATGCCCTATAAACAGTAAAAAAGATTCCTAAAAAAAACTAACCGCCCCATAAGATTTTCTATTCTTTACAGATTCTAACAGGGCACTGGACTGAATCGAGATTTTTTTTTCTGGGAAAAAAATCTTGCAATTCGAACTACTTGATATACATAGAGAAGCCTAACTAGTATCCCAGCAAGAACGATGAAGAGAAAGCGAGGAAGAAGGAAATGTGATGCACACGCAGATGGACGATGAACGTGTCGACACAATGAAAACGCAGCTGTGGCTCCTTCCTCCGCCACCACCACTAGCTCCATTAGTGCGCTTCTTTAGCCCACCGATCTCCTCTGATTTAAACTTAAGATGCAAACCAACCGTCCTAGTCCTTGGCGTCCTCCTTGTTGTGAATAGTAGATTGAAGCTTGCCTCGCGCCACGTTTTCTTATTGTATCTATATTATTACATTTCTTTACAATTCCAAAGCTCTAACTTTAAAATAATGCTACCCATTCTTCCTCTGCCTTTTTTCTAGCTAAGACAATCACCACAACTAGCTTTTCGTAATAATACTACATCATCAAATCAAGTACTGCGGCAGTCGCAGTTCCAGTAAAAAAACACCAGAGAAAAAAATACCGCTGCTGCTGCTCGCGAACATTTATCAGGAACGAAAACAGAATGCACAAGTACACAGGGAGGACGATAAACTTGAGAAATCTTATAATAATGTAACGCGTCCAAATCTAACGGCTTTTAAAAGACAAACCCACTAGATACTCCGAGGTGGTGTGTGTGCGTATGTGTGGAGTCAGCGGGCGAGTGGCTTGTGTATATTAGCATGTTCCGCTGTGCAAATATTGAAGAGAAAGAAAAGGGAAAAAATGAAATAAGGAACTGTGAATAAGTTAAAAAATCTGATACTTTGTCTATAAGGAATATACCTTTACTTTACTGAACTAATATGTGAGCACCACGTCGGTCGTTTATCGTCACCGGGTATACTAGTATTTATAAGCCGGAGGATAAATAGACACACACACACATCCCAGAAAAAATGTCGTCTGCTGCTACGACGAATATTTTTTTAAATGTTTTGTTTGCGTTTGTTAGCGCAACGCGTGTATACTCTACCACCACCCACGTTACAGAGAGTATACACAGATACAGTAATAGTGTGCGTGGTATATACACTCCGAGAAAAATATTACCCCTGGAGCAAGGAGGAAGAGGAGTATAATAATATAAGAAATGAATGAATGAACGAGTTATAACGACGACAAAAGCATTTTGATATCTTATTTATGCATGCATACCAGATTAAGTCATTACTCAAAAGATTTTCCAAAATTAGTTTTCTTTCTTTTTTCCTTTTCTCTCCTCCCTTCTTTTTTCCACGCTTTCCTCCGTAGAAACACACTAACACCACACCGAGAAGAAAGAAAGTCTGGTGTAATATGGAGTAACAGCAGCAGTGTGCTGTTATCATCATCGTCATCACCATTATTATTATTGCTCCTCTTCTCCTCATGCCATTTTCTTTTGTGCATCTTGGGACCCCACACTGACATTTAAAAACTGGCTGAGAAGAAGGGAATAAGTGCGTCTTTTGGCGTCGTCATTTTTTCCAAGATGATATTAAGGATGAAATGTATAGTGAGTGTGAGTGTATGTGTATCATTATGCGTAGCGCTCCACAGAATTCCAGATTATGCAAAATTTTCATTTTCAGTTTTTCTTTATTAAATATGTACACGCACGTTTGTTTAAGCTCAAGTGTGTGCTGCTTCGCTTCTCCAACAAAGTGTAAGAAAGTATATTTTGTTTTGTTTTCAGACAACGTTGTGAACTCATTTCATAACACAAGCATGGCACATATGGAACCAGGGTCTTATCGTATTATGCAATTATCATTTGATCCATCATGGTAAATACAACAACGGTCCGTACCTTGAGCAGGTAAGTATACTTCCAATCGTCATGCTGGCAAACAAATACCCACAGTCTTTACAAATTGCTTTGTTAAATTGATATAATCGTTTTTGCTCTATAGCATTACTCCATTGGGAAACAGCCAGAGAGACGGTTCGTTTTACAATTTCATGTTGTTACAAAATAATACTACAAGGTATTTGCTCCGTTAGGCAACCCTGTATAACAATAAATCAAAATAATACGAAACAAAATGCGTACATTGCAGGAGTAGGAGTGCTTTGTTGTTTAAATATTTCTTACGCCTTTTTCTAACTTTTTAAAAATAGCTTTTCTGCTGTACATATTTTTATATACGCGTATGTTCCTACGATAGTATACTTTAGTGTACACGAGGAGATATGAGCGTATACTCAGGTTATTCCGTAGACTTTGTCTGTATATGTTTGGGTTCATCATGTGTAAACCTTCAGAGATTTACACTCACTCTTCTGCTTCCATTAAAACTGGATACGAATTTGGGGAAAATAATAGACTACGTCGACGTCGGCATTAATGTTATAGGTATAAATTGGGAGACAGTTTATAAATAAAGAATGAAATAGGTAGTTGAATCTCTCGGCTCTGTAATGCAATATGTATTACCAAAAATACAAAAACATACTATATATTCTACTGCCGGTATACAAATATATACTATCCATATCCGCATATTACACGACAAGTCTTGTCAATTTGGGAGAACGCAAAAGGGTTGTTGTGCCGCCGCGTCGTGGTCGTCATTGTGCGCTGCTGCTGTTGTACCTTCCTTAGAACAACAGACTTTACACGCTGTATGGCATAGAGTCAGTCTGCATTCTGCAAGCAAAACCTTGCTCGTCTCGTCTCGTCATGAATATCTTATACGCACCTTGGAGAGTGCAGAATCGTACACGTTCATATTATATTCAAGTAAATTCCTATTCGAAATTGTACACACATTTCATATTTCAGCTTGGCAAGATGAATCCATGTGGGAAAATAAATAGGAATGATATACCATTTAAGAATATATAAACGAAAGAAAGCAGGGGTAGTGTTGTAAACAGTACAAAAGTACCTACTAGTAAGCATACCTAGACCTCAATTCATAGTGAACATTCAGTTATACCTATTTTGTGTTTTTTGTTTAGGTTTCATCCCTTTAAACTGTGCATGGACATGAATACATACATATGTCAGCTATAGAGTATATATAAATATCCTATTCCATGTGCTCGATAAAAAGTCTAAAGAGTAATGCTGGGTCACATTCTAATAAAAATGCATGTTTAGGTACAAACGTGTGCATTACGCAAAGTTATGACATGACACCGAAAATCCATGAGAGTTTTCCATGTTACAACAAGTTTCAAATGAAACCAAAGTGTGTTTGAGTAAACGAGCAGTGGCCACATCAGAAAAGAGAGAAAGCAAACTATCCAGTAGGGTATACAAACAGCACAGCAGAAAAAGTAAGAAGGGAGCCGTAATGCATTATATGTATTGCGTGACTTTGATATATTTATGTATGTAGTGGAGCAGAGGCAGAACATTTATTTGCTAATATGGCAAAATAGAAGTGAACCGACTTCATTTAACATACATGGAGATATCGCATATATGGTATGTGCTATATGCACATGATATTATATTCCATTTTGAAATAAACGAGATGGGAGTATATTACAGGAAAATTGTAATATGCTGTGTAGAAACATTGCTTTCTCTACAGGCACTCGTGCAGTTTAATATCCCTTATTCTATTACATTCATGAAATCTAAAATAATGTGCAATGCCGCAGTAAGAAAAGAGAAAGCTTATTGGCGTTCACTGTACAGGAGCATTGGAGTCAAATATATTCTGCTTCTGCTGCTGCTGTTGCTGCTGTGCACTCTAAAGCTATTATTTTCTCTCTTCTTTCCATCTTGAGCTTTTCTCGTCACTTTTTCTTCTCCGTCTTCTCCTGAACTATGCAATGAAACACCAACACTACCAAAGTGAACAGTAAAGTGTAAGAGAGAAACGAGAGAGAAAGAGGAGAAACGCAAGGAAAATTTAACTTTGCGAGTTGCATGTTGGCTACACGTATTCTACGTCCTCCAAAACATTGTACCGTCGTAAGTAAATGTCGTCCATATATACTACGTGTGTGAAAAGGGTACACATGCACATGAAACAGCGGGAGAAGTGAGTATGATTATGGTGACGGTGACTGTAGCAGAAGCAGAAGGGAACCCGCGTAGTAGTAAGTGAAACAAGCTGATGAGAAGAATTGAGTGAGCGGGAGTCGGTTACATTTGGTGTGTATACAATGTGTGAACACACACGAGCATAACGTTAATACATGCTGCAACGTTACGTTGGAGTAACTTTATTTCCTTTCGCTTCCATTTCCCATTATTATTCCATTCTTATACATTATCAAAAACTGTTATTATGGCCCTGTCTGGTCGTTGAGTAGTAATCGGGCTCTGTGGAAGCCGATGGTAGTGCGTTTTTCCTACATTTCTCTTGTTGCAGTTCAAACAATGCAAGTAAAATGAACAGAGCAAAAGAGAGAGAGAGAGGGAGAAAGAAGAGGGAAAGCTAATCAAAACACATATCGATCCATTTGACATTCCACTTAACCCAAAAAATTGCATATTAAAAATGGAATAGAAAAGACGATATGGTTTCACTACGAGAATTTACCGCTGGTGCGTTGTTGCGACACCATCATGGATAGAAGAAATACATTCATAGATTTTCTCGTTTCGCTACTACTTTTGTTGATGCAATGGAAGAGAGGGAGAGAGAAAGAGTCAATGTAACAGTAATTTACTCTAGCTTCATTCTTTCATCCAAGATATTGCTGAACATTATTAAAGGTGCAGATATACATGGGCCATTAGATGAATAAATAACGCCCATTATTATTACGTGCAGCCAGAAATAGTCGTACCAAAATATTCAGTGTTGTTGATGATGTGCAAACAAAACTTGGCCCCTACACCATTATACTCAAAAAAATATATGACACTATTCGGGTATGAATAAGCGTTCACCCACCGCTGAGCACTTTGCATTTACACATACATACATATATATATTCATATATTTTTTTATCATTATTATATAGCGCAGTGTATGAATATCGCACGTAAACAGTAAACACTAAATACTACTACGACATTAATTTCCTACCCACCAGTTACATGGAAAAAGGAGACTTTAGTCATGAGTTTCCGTTCTTTTTTTATATTATTGTCCAGGCAAACCTTAGTTTTCAATGAAAACGACATAAAATGTGAGGCCAAATGGTACAATGAAAATGCCTGCTATCAATTCAGGTCGAGGCGACAAAAATAGTGGGGGCACACATGAGCTACAAACACTTTAATGTGGCATAAATTAGTTTTGAATAGAGCCATTTCCAGCGAAAATTTGCTGGCTCGTTAGCACTCTTTTATTTTTGTCACCAGTTTACTGTTATTATTACTATTATTATTAATAGTAATAATAAGGAACACTCTATTTTCAAAAAGATGAAGACAAAATGCAAATTACATGTCTGTTCGAAAGATTGGAGCTGGTAAGAAGGAAGGGTTTGCCGTATTATCCTTTCTACACAGTGATTGCATGCATGCTATCTTACGGAATACTGGCTTTGAAAAAATCTACTTTTGTGGATAACCCAGTTACTATTTCTCAGTGTGTTTGTCACTGCCTCTGTTTTTACGTTTTTAGAGCATGACTCGTTTCTCATTCTCACTGGCAGCCGTGTAGTTGTTGCAGTTTCCCATATAAACAACAGCAGCACAAAAGTTCTATTCAAACTACCTGTAATTTTTAGCATCCAACTTTTTTGTTTTCTGTAGTATAAAAAATGTGACAATCTTATAAACCGTATTATTACTTAATAACATGAGAGGCTTTCCACCGCCTTTCCCTTTTTTGTTATTTTTGCCGCGAAAAGCAGTAAAAACGTTATTATTGCAAAAAATTGCATGAACTTCACCTCACAAAAGAGAGAGCGCGAGAGAAAGCCACTTTGCCACGGTGTCTACCTGACTCACTGGTGTGCAGTCATCCTTATTTTCCCTGCACATGCATGGATATTATGTCTACACTACAGCATGTTAATATAGCACATACTCATAAAGACAAAGCAAACTTCATGTATCTGTATAAAGGCACATACGAACCGTATCGTAGCCGTAGCCCTTTTGTTTGTTCCTAGTTGTCATTTTCCACTCGTCTTTAGTGCTTCATGACTTTATAACAACATTATAAGCCTGTGCAAAGAACCAAATTATTCAATAAAGTCAACGTGCCTCGTTCTTTCTTTTTTTGAGTTTTTCTTCGTTTCCACAACTTTTTTTATGCTCTTTTCAAAAACTCTTTTCATATGCAATGACAATATAGTAACATTTAAATCAGTTCTTTTGCAATCATAGCCAGTCTTTCTCTCTACTACCTAACTGTTCCGATTTGGGAAAGGTTGAAAAGAAAGAGAAAAGGAAAACCCTATTATTAATGCTTGCTTGGACAGTTTTCACCGTTCTTAGTTAAGTCTCTCTACTTTACTTTTACCACCAATAGTAAGTTGGGTATACCGAGAACATGACACTGTCTGCGCTCTCTTTAGTTTTTCTAAAAAAGAAGCTTACCTCGCCTCAAAGCATTTTCTCTCTCATCTTTTGTAAAAACTAGAGCGAATATTAAAAAGGTGCCTCTATCCTATTATTCGTTCTAAAAGAAAAAACAATTCTTTTTTGTAGAAACTTCCATATAGATTTTTGGTCTACAGCTTACTAGCACAAAAAATGGCTGACTTTATGAAAAATATATAGTTTATTAATCCAAATATGACAGAGGTATAACCTGTCAGCCGTCAACTTGCTGAAAAAGAGGTATTTTTGGTTTTCTCCAGGAGTTACGATTTATTATGTCGCTTTCGATCTACGGGCTGTCTTTAAAGTAGCTAAAGCAGAGCTTTCATATAATGAGAGCATTGCAACTTTTGGA
The DNA here is from genome assembly GCA_027744055.1 of Callyntrura sp. NNG-2020. NCBI lineage: Eukaryota > Metazoa > Arthropoda > Collembola > Entomobryomorpha > Paronellidae > Callyntrura > Callyntrura sp. NNG-2020. The sequence goes on from JAHZNE010001606.1 coordinate 21,525, forward strand.
CACAGTTTGGACAGGTACAATGAGTATAACACGATATACCTATAGACAAGTTTTCAATTCAAGTGAAAAAAACGAGTACACATATACGCCTAACTAGTGTGTAGAAATTTTGACAGTCTGTCGATTTTCTGACGTGGAAAGCTCCTTTGTCTGCTTGTACGGATTACTAACCATTGTCTCAAGGCAATTTTTACAAATTTTCAAAAAATACACAATAGATGGTATATAGTCAAGTAGAACAAAGGCTACTTAATCGATTAATTCCACTCCAATACTCCCTACATAGGTAAATGTTTTGGCAAAAAATTGAAGGTGAAATATAATTTAATAAGACTGGCGATGCAGCAAAGCATATTAATGATATATACACGCTTGTTATATGTATACCTCTTTCTGACAGCCTACCTGTATCTACAGGCATCTTCACAATAGCAGTTTACTTATAACCGAAATTTGAAAGTTTGGGGTATAGGGCACATGATGTATATTTTTTTTATAAAAAAGCTAATGTATAAAGCCACATTTTGTACAAAAAACTGCACGGAAGCTTTCATTTTTTTACAGAAATATTCCATCATATCCTATTAAGAGATTTTCCTCCTCCCATGTTGATACAAAATGTAATAATAATAAGCTCTTTAGTAGCTTTCTTCATATTTTCCTACTTTTCTTTTCGTCTCGTGTTCCCTATTCTACCACTTTCTCCCGCTTTCCCTACTTTATTTACTCAAAGCCAAATAATCTATTTAGGTAGTTTATTTTAGTTTGGAGAAATGTATATAGCTACTCCCCCTCTCTCTGGAGTCTTTCCATAAAGATGCATTTAGTACAAAAAAGTAAAGTACGCAAACCCCAGAGAGTCGTCGGGAAGCGAGAAAAAACTTTACTTTTACTTTGTGTCACTCAAGCAGTAATGAAAGGAGAAGAGGACAGAATAAAAAACGAGAGAGACCCAGTCAGCATATAAAAGTTGATATACCTCTTTTCATTTGGTTTACCGTATTTTAAGCTGTTATAAAGGAAGAAGAATGATCTTAATTTTCCATATCATAGTATTATCATTACACATCACACGTATTAAGTATCTGCTACATAATATATTATTACACTTGCGCAGCATATCTAAAACGTCTAAAACATATGAAATTTACAATTATAGATGCTGGTATACCACAACCACCACCACTCCAGCAACACCACTATTGTCGTCCTTAATAATCACTAACTTCACCATAGTATATTTATGCAACTTTTTTGATAATGTAATCATGTATGGCGTGTCAGGCAGGATCACCACAATTATGGCAACAAGGACCACCGTCTCTACCACCTACACTCACCGACCGACACCATTCCCACTTGCCACCGCCACCTTCTTAAAAAATATGGGCTCAGCAAATATCATATGACACTTATACGATTTTTCGGTGTCATGTTCTCTTCTTTTTTATTGTCTTTGTGTGACTGAGAAGTAAATAAAAAACATGTAGAGACGACACCAAAACAATTGTTTCTTGGCAGAGTTTTTACGGCAGTCTTCTCTAACGTCATAATATAATATGCACACAAAGACTCGAGTACAGCACAACAGCAAACTAAATAATGTACGGCTACGAATGTAGTAAACAACAAGGACACGCTACGCCATATACACATAGGTATAAGAGAATAATAATAATGACGATATGGAAGTGCTCTAGGATGGAGAAATGGAGAAAAGAAACAAAGTGAAAGAATGTCTTGTGCAAAAAAGACGCCAAGACACACATACCTTCCTACTTTGTTTAGTAGGTTAAAGCAGACTGACAAAAGAAAAAGGATGAAGTTGTCATTATTCATTGAAAAGAGTTGTTATATTTACTCCTACAACTGTTCCGACTACTATATATAACAACAACAACGGCCATTATTATATTGTTGCTGTGCAATACTACAACTACTATCACTATCCTCACTGCTGACATGTCTGAAATAAGTAGGGACATTGCCACGCTATGGTGTTTTATTGTTCATATTCCCTTTCCTTTTTTCTCTCCTCCGGCGGACATGAATTAAGTTTTCTTCTGTATGTTTGCCACTGGTGAAGTCACAGGAGTATGTAAAAGAATTTTTATGTGCGTCTTTCATGCTATGCCGGTGTAAAAACATTCAACTAACCAGAGAGGGAGAGAGAGAGAGAGAAGAGAAAAAAGCGAGTAGTAGCACATCTATTTCGCGAATGCCTATTTCTAAACTGTGTTATTCTCTCCGTGTAGCTTCCTCCTCTCTCTCTCCCTCTCTCTTTTACCGTTTTTTATTATTATTACATGTAATGGGTTGACTCGTCGACTCCTCAGAGTTAGTTTGGGCAATAATATGAGAGTATGTGTGCGTGTCTATTTCTTATTATTATTACGTGTGCGTGAATCTGAATGCACCTTTATACGTGCCTCTCTCTAATTTACCAAATTATATGTGCCTGTTGTAATAGTGGAAACAGCTATATACAGTGTTTATTCTTTACAGCCAAGCTGGCTCTGGATATTACGACTCTGTACAACACTTTTACACAACTTGGCGGGGTCCGGTTGTGGATCGGTTTTTGCGCAAAAATAGCTGTGAATATACACAGTAGGAGAGAGTACGTATTTGCCTTACTGTCACCACCACACAGCCAACAACCAAAAGCTGCATGTGTGTGTGTGTGTGTGTGTGTGTGGATTGGCAACCAAATAGAGTTCTAGCTGTATTTCACTTATAAATCAGCAGATCGTACACTCATTTCCCTACTTTTTACGCATTCTCTCGTCGTTCCGATTTTAATAGAATGATAACATTACATTCAGCCGTACCAAAATGTCTATTTCCGATTTATCAATTTTTTCTCTGTGTGCATATACATATAAAGTATATATCCCGAATAGGAACATAGAAAGGAAGTTTATTCACAAAAAAGTCATATAAAAGAAAATAATAGGATTCGTCGACCTCTTTCTTCCATGTGTTTAGCGTTCACTTTCCCTCTCTGACTACTTTGTTCAAATCTATTCATGACATCCTATACAGTATCTCCACTTGATACACACACAGCAACCCACGTATATACATAAGCACGTCTTTCTCTATAGCTTTGTAAGTGAGCCCTTAATTTGATTCCTGAAATGTGTTTATGAAGGGAAAAGTAGAAAGATGGAAATGAAATGAAATAGAAAGCGAATCCTTAGAGAGAGAGAGAGAAGGACGAAGAAGGAGCACAACAAGAAGGAGAGTAACATAAAACAGAGGGGGTTAGACAATGGTACTCTATAGAATGCTCTGTACACACAACACAAGCAAAAATGGAGTCGTCCCGCATTTTGTCTGTGATGAAGCTGGTGTGCAGTCACCGAATTCGTTATATTATGTAGTAAGTTCACTAACAATCCAATTTCTTTAGTTATTGTCTGCGATGATGCTGATGACGATGATGGGACTCGAAAAACGATCTGTATTATTGCCATCAAAGCGTGTTTATTATGTGACTGCGTGAATGTGTACATGTTTTATCTTACTTTTCTTCTCGCGTAAACAAGTTTGTAGAGCAGCGTAGTATACATGTATGCATACTTTTGTGTGGGGACTAGCACGTTATTGTATAAAGGGAAACAGGAAAGGGTTATGTTGTATAAGTTATGTGCATATTTGCTATGTCTGAATGCATCTTTCTGCAGATTGTCTGTGTACAAGTTGTATAGAGTTTGTTCACTCGAATCACATCATCATCAGCAACGGTGGCACTATTAGTAGACCAAAGTATTTTCTTGTTATTTCCTTGTTTAATTTTCCATTTCTCTGGGATTTTTCCATTTCCACTTGGGAGAGTTAACTTTTGAAGTGTATGTTTCGCTCCGTTTTCCCAACTACTTAAGACCTAAACTCTTTTCTTTTTCCGATTATGTCTCCGCGTATCGTCTGTAACATCATTATATAACAGAAACACTGCTCCACAGAAAGAGGGAACAGAAAAGAGAAAGAAAGAAAGGACTCAACTATCTCGTCTCTTTTGATTTTATCCACGCGCTTTTTAGTCGGTCTCGTGAAAATGGGTGGTTTTATGTACACTACAAAAGTGGGCTTTTGTTTTGTGTTCATTGTCAATGCCAAAAACGATATTTCATATTAGCATGCAAAATTCAATAACTCTGTTCTGTCTTTGATTAATTTTTTCATTAACAAAATGAACGCTTTTTTAGTTTTCTGTTTCCAGCTTTGATGAATCTAGATTCGTGCTTGATCAAAGGGAGTATAAACGTAGAGTTAGGGGAGAATGTTATACACGAAACACGACGCAAAGAAAGTATTAGATTAAATGTGTATCCTTATGTAGTCTATTGGCAATTGGCATCACCATCAATGCAGTGTATTTCGAAATAAACCAAGTTTGAGTATACGACGAGCATTGTGTAAATCTTTTTTTACTTTTCAGCATTGATTTATTTACTTTTCTTCTTTCATTTTTATACTTTTTCAAAATCCATTTTCCATTCTTAAATACTTGCTTGAATCCGCTATAATTAATCATTAGTAATTACTTTCAGAGAGGATCTTCATCATCGAAAAGTCCTACAATAATAGGTATATAATATATAATGTATATATAATCGTCGCTCGTAGTACCATCAATCTTCTTCCTCTGCTGCTCTTTCTCACATACACATCAATAGGAATATATTTTTGTAGCTTTTACTATACGAATATCGTCATAATAATAATATTATAATGTATAGATATATATATATATTCGCATGCAAATACTTTAGTTTAATTTTCATGTGACTCCGTCTGGTATACATTGGTGCACACATTATTACTCATTAAGCATGCACAATGTATGTAGGTTACCATTTAAAAAGTATGTTACATTTTTCATATAGTATACATGTTACGTAGTATATATACAACACCCTTTGTTTTCTCTCTGTATTTCTCGACGTGGACAAAAAAAGTTGCGCAAAAACATTTCTACTTTCTAGTAACTTTCTGCAGGTAATAAAAATGATCAATTTCATAGATTATTAATACGTATTGTACGTACGTATATATATTGTCCGTACACGACGTATATACACGTATATAACTGTACAACGCGAGTATCCAATATAATTTACGAAATGCTAATAATTAAAAGGGATTTGCAACTATACTCTCCTATCCTGTATACTGTATAAAGTTGGTAAATTGGGTAAAAGCTGTAGTATTTATGTACCTGTTGTATATATATATGCATATAATTTTGAATGTGAGTAATTACCGGCATGCACTCGCAAAAATGGGTTTACGAGTTTACAATGATGCTGTTCACGAAATTACCAAAAATTGCCGACTCTTCCATTTTTGCCAATAACACACTTTGACAATAGAACAAGCAGAAAGTGTAGTAGTAATGGCTGCACTTGCACTTGCTGTTTTAACTGGTTAATAATAATGATACACAATAATTTCTAATTACTTTCTTTCAAAACTTTTTAAATATTACGATTATTAGTTTATTAGCCAACTGTTGCTCTTTTTTGTTTTTCACATTTTTGTTTATAAGTAGCGGTAGCAGTAAATCGAATAAAATTATTTGTAGTCATCATCATTATCCGCTATTTAGATAATGTATCTAAAGAAAAGAGCACATACTCTCTCTCCCTAATAAAGTACCTTATACTATAATCATAGGGGTATTTACAAACTTTATGCATATGCGCGTCTCTCGTTGTTGTAGACAAATTTACATTACTACGAGTCGTGAAATTCCTAGAATACGTACGTACATGTAAATGTGATACACCTTTACAGAGGTAATTATATTTAAAACTCTGAAAGCATTTTTATAAAATTAGCATAACTTCCTTCCTACCAAACTAACTAACAATGACAATTTATAATTTACTCTGACATGAATAGTCAGATAACTTTGAAAAATTCAGGAGCTGAACAAACAACTGACGACGGTCTGATTTCATTTGTTGCCACGGTGATGAATGATGAATGTTCTGCTCATAATAAAAGCAAATTGTCGGTACGATTTTTTTATATCAATTATTTACAAGAACAATATATTATGTGACTTTTAAAATGTTATTATAGTATTTTTAGACTTGATAGAAAACGTTGCGTGCTATCCTACGAGTTTTTATGTTGCAGCACAGCTTTGTCCTGTTTTCTATAATATTTTATTTAAAGATGGAGATGACTATATGGTTATACAGTTTAGTGGTGTAGTTGTTTGTTATAATCAATGTGGAATAGTTGTAAGCCTATTTTTAGTTAGCCACTTACAGCTAGCTACTCGTAGTCATCCATCACGCTATATCTATGTAGGTATTTCGAAATTCGAAACAGGACAGAATTATTTGGTTTGTAACAAAAATAAGAAATTTTCTACATAAAATATTAATAACAGTAAGAAAAGGAATTTTAAAAACGTCCTATAAAAACTCAACATACCATATACACAATATAAGTTTCACATTTCCTATTTTGGTATTAACCTATAAAACTTAAAGTATTTATGAACATCATATAGCACAATAAAATATGGTTTATAGAGAAAATAACCAAAAAAGAAATAAAATGCCATTAATAAAAAATCAAAAGCGAACAGGAACATTTTTTTGTGGAAGTATTTTCTTGTGTATTGAAAAGGAATAGAAAAGGAGAGACTCACGGCCCGAGCACCACCAGGTTTTTTTGCCCATTTAGGGTAGTAAAAGGAAGTCACGGAATATAGAGAACATTTTGATATTATTTAGTGTCTCTGACGTACTGTTGAAGATGCAGTATCTATTCATATCAGTTCTTCTGTTTCGTTTTCTGCTGCACCCAGCAGGGCGTCAAGGATCTCAGATTTCACAGAAAAACATGAAATTTACCATGACCAAAAAACGGGTATATATCATCTACATATATCTCATATTACACAAAATGTAATGTAGATGACTCAAGCAGAACGCTGTGTGCGTAGAGAAGGGAATGTTTTTTCCAAGCAGCTTTGTGATACAGTTTAAAACCAAAAATATTTGATTGCTAGAACGAATTTGGGAGTCATGATTAATAGACGTGTACAACACGACGATCAAGAAGAGTACCAGGTTTTGTCACAGACCACAAGAGAATAAAATATTGTGTTGCTTTTATCAATGTTATATGTACTTGAACACATTGACGTTGTAAATAAGATTCTGTCATATTTTAATGTGCGCTCAAAGCAGCGCTGTAGTGTGGTCGTCACAACGTATTTTAAACCCTGGCCTTGAGCCTCGGAAATGAATTTCTGTACTTGTATTCCGTTTTAAAACAACAAAATAGTTCCACAAAAGTTATAACAAAATGGCAGGATGTAAAATATCAACACACATTATAAAGTACAACATAAACAGATAAAAAGGAAATATCAGTCTGTATTTCATGTGAATTTTTTTCCACAGCTATACAATAATAATATACACGTTATGACGTTACTAACTCTGTCGTTCGGGGAATGTAAAATCATGTAAATGTAATATTAATTAGCAGCACACATACGTTTTATGACCCTTTATGACATTTTGCATCCCTAAAAAATTCTCCCACAAAAGGGGCACAAAATGTGCAGATAGATACACACGAGTAATCTTTAGTTTCTTTTTATAGAAAACTGATACAAAATATTTTAAGAATGTCTTCTTGTGTAAAAATTAATATATCATAATTCTTCGCAGCATTTTGTTTTTTTTTCTTTTTAAAAAAGGTGATTTTTCTTTGTCGTTCACTTCCGTTGGAGTTCCTTGCAAATACTTGACTTTTGTATGTATTTATGTGTTTAAAGTAACTTGTTCAAATCATTAACATTTTTTTCTGTTTGTAAACTCTTTCTGTAATCTTAATTGGATTATATATAGCTCGTCCTTTTCTTGTTTTTTGGCTGTCTGGTAAGTGTGTAAAAGTCAACAACTTCTCTACTGGTTTTTTCCCTTCAACTATCTATTTAATGTAATAAAATCTGTCCTATTTATTCATCATTCTTTATTATGAAAATATTACAACAATCCAAAAAATCTTCTTTATTCTTATCTCAATGTTATTTTTCTGCTCATCGTGCAATTTTTTGTTCAATGAAATTAATTTTTAACCTTATTACTTGAATTTTACACTTAAAACTTTTTTTTATCGTGTCATCCTTTTTTTTCGTGATAATAATAATTACCTGACTTGCTAAAATAATTCTTAAAGTGTCAGTATGGTCGTAAAAAGTAATTTTTTCTGCCAATAAATGGACGACCGCAGTAGTAGTATTTTTCATTTAACAATTCAAGAACTACATAATAGTAGGTTATATATATTACTTACGATCCGTTGGCATTATAATAATAAAGACGCGCATTAACATATATCCCTATTTTACCTCTATATATATATAGGGAGCTGCTGGTTTGCTGCACGTGTATTTTCGTTTTCTTTCAAGTTGTTTAATTTACTGTAATGGCTGTATGCACACTACGCATATCACACACATCCATAAACGAGTAATATTGCAAATAATTTAATTAGTGCTCTTTTTGATGACGAAGGTCGTAAAAACAGGAGTGTTGTTATTATTACATTTTTGTATGCTTAAGTACTGGATCGTGACATGACACGACATACTCAAGAGAGTAGAAAGAAAAAAAATAATGGGACGAACGAATATACAACAACAAACGTGCAGTGTTTGTTCGTACCCTTTTATATATTGTTGTAGCAAGAAGAAATGGCAAAAAAGCTCTTTTTGTGCACAACCAAGTATACACACTATACCTACTGCCTATAATATATCGCTGCTAATATATCCTATCATCATCATATATATTGGATACTCACACAGAGAGAATAACAGAGAGTGCTAGTAAGTTGTAAGTAAGGAGTAATAATGAAATTAACTTGACTGAATGAGATTAATGAAAAAACATGAAGGAACAAATAGTGTAAATATTTGCCGTGTGTGTTGAGAAAAATTCTTTTTTTCCCCGGAGTGCAATGCACTAATACCTAGCGTGTATATGATGACTTTTTTCTCACATTGTGTGTTGGTGTATTTTGGGAAAGCTATTAAACGTATTATGTTCTGTACCTATTAATATTAGATGTAGACGTACCATATTTACCTACATACTGTTTTTGTTACCAAATATGTGATTCAATATAGAGAGACTTACATTATGTAATGTATAAATAAACTATTAGCTAATTTTTCACTTTGTTGACTAACGATAATATATACCGATATCATATGACGTACTTACAACTTTACTCGTATTGATACAGTAATTTAGTATTTAAAGGTAAACTTACAGGTTTACTATGTTTTCTGTTGAAGCGGTCGGTCGGTCTTCATGGATGATTCTTTGAACGGGAAGACGGGAAAAATGGAGCTCCTCGGTGTCATCATGTCTTCGAAGTAAGGTTTACAAGGAAAATGTACATTTTAGCATCTTTTTCGGCAAATTTGCCACCATCTATCTAACCTAGTCATTCCTATAAAATATTCACCGTGTCACAATTTTTGGTTTATATTTTTCTAACGGAAACCATATCACATCATCACACCAAATAAGTTTGCACTGGGTTATTTGCGTCTTTTTGCTTAAAGCTTTTTGGTCCTGCACCCCCACCGGGAGAGGAACCTACAAAACTGGACACTGGTTGGTGAGGATGGTGATGCTTGCTGGCACCACCTGCATTGCTGGATTGATGACTGGACGTTACATGATGGGGGTGATGATTGACTCCGCCGATCCACTGTTGTTGTTGCTGCGGTTGTTGTTGTTGTTGTTGTTGAGGATGATGATGGTGATTCAGGGTTGACTGTGGCTGGTACGTGTATCCATTTGGAAGGTGAATGTTATTTAGAAAGTTTGCTGCTGCGGGCCCACCCCCGTTGCCTAAAATGTTTTGGCTCATCAGACTCATGGATTGTGGAACGGGTTGGGGACTTGGAGGATCCAGAGTAGAATAAACGTGCTCCCCTTCGATACTCAGGTAACTCTCCCCGCCCATTCCGTTATTTACACTGCCATCCCCACCGACTAAATTATTACTTGTACTATTACTACTACCACTAGAGTTTGACCCATTTGCGATCATAACAGGACTATTGACTATTGAGTTTATGGAAATGTTATTTCTCGGCGAAGAAGAATACGAAGATTTTGGCACTGACACCGGAGATTTTGTTACAGACACGTGATTACTACAAGGTCCATTGTTGACAGAGGCGGAGTGGAAGCTGGCCATGGTCAGTTGACTCATTAGGGATGGCACGTCGTCAGCCATGGTTGTCGTGGTAGAGTCTGTCGACTGGCTTGACGGGGGTGACCTTGGTGGCGGATTAGTTAGGGGAAGAGGGGGATGATAGTGCAGGCTCTGGGCGGAGCCTGGACTGTTCACACTGGGAGGATGACTCCCTCCAGAGGAAGAATGGTGGCTTGTCTGGTACTTTGGCGGAAGCGCTACAAAGTTAGTTGCCCCATAAGGCCAGTACTTTATCGAGTTCAGGGTGTTTGTCTGTGATGCAGATATCTGAGGGGGAAGTCCACCACCGCTGGTTGTGGTCGTAAATCTCCCAGACTCATCCACAATAATTTGTTGATGTGGATGGAGGTGGGGATGGGATGATTGCATGTTGTGATTGGGATGAACAATTGGATGATGAAGGTGACTGTCGCCTTGCATTGTGGTGGAATACTTTAACGTGGCCATGATTCCTCCACGCCCTTCGTTAGATGATGCCGAGGTTGTTGTTGTGTTACTCGTAATATTTGAGTGATAGTGTGAGGATGGGTCTGGCAGTAAGTATTTTAGTTTATTCCAAAACTTACGATTTTTTCCGTAGTCGGTGGAATGTATGTTCCACTTGATCACCTTGATCCTGTTGTGGCGCACCCAAGAGCGGATGTCAGGGTTTATTTCCGTTTTGGGTATATCTTCAATGAATACAATCAGAATTTTCTTTGGCGGGATTTTGTTTGCTCCCCCGCCACCGCCTCTTGTTGACCGTTTGAGAACAGCATTGAACGTGTTGCGATTTTCCCCAGAGGACCATTCCCCTTGGAGAAAGTTTCTTGAGAGAATAATCAATACACTTTTTGAATTGTGAACCGCACCCATCATCATATCTCTGACGTCACTTTCACAGATAAGATCTCTGTAGTGCAAACAAAGTCGATAATTGTCATTTGTTTCGAGCTCATCTGCAATTCTTTGAGCCACAAACTCCTCGTCTTTCTGGCTGTAAATGAGGTATGAGTCGTATGACTTGTCATCTTCATAGTCTACCGTGCCACAAAGGCGAAATCCATTAAACCTATTGAATAGCCAAAGGCTAACATTTTCTCGGCAAATGATAACGAGAGCGATCACCAAAATTAGAAGAGTGACCAAGGAGACAAAAGCAAGAGCCAGAGGAAGTGGGGAAAGGGTGGTGAAGTCCAACCCATTTTCCATCCCCATGAGAGCCCACGAGGATCCACATGTTCGATTGTAGTCTATGAGATGAGGTCCTGGTTTGCTAGTGGTATTCCATACACACTGCAGCTGTGGCAAGTCAACTACTTTTTTCGAGTTGTCCGAAACCCAACCATAAAGTTGGTGCAAAAATGCACAGTCGCAGCTCCAAGGGTTATTGGCGATGCTTATTTCCGTCAAATATGGATTAAGACTGAGCTGCCACACGTTAAAGCTGACAAGTCGGTTACCTTGTAATGATATATATTCCAGGGACCGTAGTGGTAAAAAGGTGTTTTTGTCTATGGACTTGATAAGGTTGTTATTCAAGAGTAAAGAACGTAAACTCTTCAACTGCTCAAATTCGTAACCATGCAACACTTGTATTTTGTTAAAGGACAATGAGAGATGAACAATGGAGAGCAAACCATTAAATGTCTTGTTGGAGATGGTCTCTACGTTGCTATGATTCAAGTATAATGATTTGAGGTGTTTTCTCCCAATGAATATGTGACTTTTGAGGGTGGAAATATTCTGACCGTCCAAATACAGTTCTGTCACGTCAATTGGTATTTTCGCTGGTATTTGTGTTAAGTTCGACCGGCAGACCACTACGTTGGCTTGGGCCCAACTGGCGTCATGGAAACACTCGCAGGCATCGTCGCAAACCATGGCGCAGTCACAGGCATCAAATTCGCAACACTGACATAAGTGGAAGCAGTGCGCCTGAAAACAATAATGATGGAAGGAAACATGTAGAGAATATATAAGTTACACGTAGTCAATAATGTTGATTTGCAAAACTAGGTGCATGTACCCAATGCGTATTTATGACAAACGAATAAAGTCTTACAGATGTTCCGGGAAACGGCACATCAAATTATCGTTTTTTAAAAATTTACTACGAATAAATGCTTTTTTTCTTGCAGAACGCATTAATAAAATTTAGGTGCAATTTATGTTCATGTAATGTAGCATGTAATAATAGAAAATAAACAATTACCTTGTATGGGCAAAGAAAGTCCTGTGGTTTTACATCCGGTAGTGGACTATGCGTCACAGATCGGCTATAAGGCAGTCGGCAGACAATGGCGTCAATGTCCACAATTTTTGGATGTTTGGGTGCACTCAGTTGATTAATTCTTGTCAGCCACTCCATTTCACAGTCGCATATAAACGGATTTCCGCCCAGGTAAATTTGCAAATTGGCAGCATGGGCAAATGTGTGAGGAGCAATTCGTTTCAGAGAGTTATGAGACAACTTTAAAATTTCTAGATTTGGTGGTATCGCATGAAAATCAATTTGGTCGAGCTTATTGAAAGAAGCGTCTATGACACGCAGCTTTGCATTTGGATGAGCCGTAACAAATTGATGGGGATGATGATGATTATGGTGAGGTCTGGAGCCATTAGATGAGGGTGGAACGTTAAAGTTGGACCAGGTAAGACGCTGCAGTTTATTGTGACTAATGGATAAAAACTCCAGATTTGGTGGAAGCATATTTAAATGGATCCTCTGTATACTGTTACCGGAAATATTTAACCAAAGCAGGCGTGGTAATAAATGGAAATTGGTGGGGAGCTCTTGTATGTTGTTGTCATCCAGTCGCAAAACTCGGAGTTCAAGGCATTTTTTTACGGATACGTCTTTAATTCTGTTATCAGAAAAGTTTATTACGCGAATTGATGGCAATGCTTCACATAAGCCTGCAGGGAATTCAGAGATCATGTTAGAGGTTAATCTTAAACCTATAAGGGAGCTCATTCCCTGGAAACTTTCACTGTTCACTTCAACCAATTTATTATCCCCAAAGTCAGCAGTCTTCAGCCGGTTTAGTCCAGATAGTGGCGGGATGTGGGTCAAACGGTTGCCTTTTTAACAATAGAGAAGGAAGAAAAAATTACATTGTGAATAGTGAATGGACATTGATTCCTTCACGCGCAATGCAAATAGACGTTGGCCGTGAATGAAACCCTGGGTGTTTACGTTACACATTACAAGCAGAACACAAACATAACCTGATAAGCAGTAATCAATTCGGGTTATATTACGGGATTGGAAGAAAATATTCACAAGGGGATGGGGATATTAGGAAATATGTAGCCAAAGACAATGAAGGGGGGAACCATAAACCAGCATCCATATTCATTTATCAAGGAACCGTTAAGGGACTAGATGCAAACGGATTTCGTATATTTGTTATTTACAAGCCGTACAAACTTTACTTTGGTGCCAATGAAGACAAATTCAGAACAGTTTTGAGTAAATAATTGGAATTGTTTCATACGCTTGGTTTATGTGTGTACTTAAATGCTTGTAATGACTCTAAGGGCATTTATAAGTTGTTGGGCACAGGAATCATTTGGGACTGAGGGAAAAGCGGTAAATAGTTTGTGCGAATATTTTTCATAGCGATAGGCAGTAAGATTCGCTCTTACCTTTAATAGAAAGTTCCTGTAAGCTGCTGAAATTCAATGCCTGTATCGACGTAATGTGATTGTTGTCCAACAGGAGTGTATGTAGTACCGGAAGATTTAAATCTAAATTCACCGTTACAAGCCTATTGGAGCTAAGGATTAGCGTATGCAAATTGCGTAATCCAGCGAAAGTTTGTTCAGAAATCGACGTGATAATATTTCCGCTCAGATCTGCTATCTCACATTGAGACATATCCCGGAATAGTCCGGATACGTCAAGGAGCTTATTATATTGAAGATAGACTTGTTTCAGCCTATACAACGATTTGAAAGAATCTTGTGTCAAGTAGTCAGAAGTCAGCGAGGCATAAGAAACGTCAAGTACTTGCAGATACTCCAGCGATGATAGTGTAGGTAAAGATGTAATACTGTTATTACTCAGGTTTAAATAACGTAATTGGCGACAGCAAGACGAAAAAATATTTCGCGGTAGCGCCACAAGTCGATTTGATGACATATCTGAAAACAAAAATATAGTGGCGTTTATAATCAGAACGAGAGCTCGTTTCAATGCCAATGTCATGTAGCAAAGTGAATTTATAAGTTAGATATATAGCAATAATGTTCTATCTCATGTTGCCCCATAGTAGCTTTTGCCCTAATTACGATAATTTTTAAAATTTTATTATTAAACGGGTTCTGCATTTTTTTAAATGACACCCAGTTGTGACACATTATAGTGTAGTGACACGTAACGTGGTCATAAATGCAATAGAACAGTACAGTTATGTATATACTTACCCAAAGTCCGCAACTGCTCTAACCCATATAGCGCATCTTCTTGCAGCTCATCTAACAAGTTATTGTTCAAATGCAGTTCCTGTAGTTGCTTCAAAGATTCCATTTTTCGTGATCCAAGATTACGCAGTAAATTGAAGTTCAGGTAAAGGACCTTTAATTCGGATAGACATGCTGGATCGCTATTTAAACCCAAATCATCAGCATCCGTCAAAAGATTGCCGGTTAGGTTAATAGATTGAAGTTCCAAATTGCATAACGACGGCATCTGCCACACCCCCGACGAAATAATTTGAATCTGACGGAGGGATGGAGTATCTTTAAAAACGGCGGGGGCCAGCTCCAAGGAATGTGAACCCCACTCAGAATTCCCCGTGTTGATGGTTAATTTTCTAAGATGTCGCAATCCAGAGAGGAAACCGTCCGGTAATTTTGTCAATTTACATTTCTCAATGTAGAGCTCATTAAGCTCACTCAAACTCCGAAATTGACCCGGGCTCACATCGCTTTCAAAAAACAGGACATCGTTACAGACAAGCTTGAGTCTGGTGATGGAACTCATATCCACGGTGCCTCCTCCTCTCCCATCTGAAGAAATGGAAGATGTCAAATTTTCCATATCCAAATCCGAGTGGAGTGTGCGAATCTGACAGAAGACCACTGAGTGAGGGTCTACAAGTGCGGCAGCAACGGGTTCATTATTATTATTATTGATGTTTCCTCCACCCCCGCCACCGAGCAAACCACTAGCACCGCTGCTGCCACTAGCACCTGCTCCACTTATAGCACTACCACCAACACCATTATTTTGCACTGATGAGGAGCCTGTGTAATAGCCAAATCCATTAGTGCCACCAGCAGAAGATGCACTGCCTGCTGATGAAACTCCTCCAGAAGCAGGTGATGAACGCGTTTTCACGACACAAGATTCAATTTCCCCATTTCCTTCTACACCGCCCACAAATATTCCCAGTTGACTTAATAATCCCAGGTAGATTGGCAACAGGATCATTTTAGTGTAAGGACTACCACTAGCAAAAGTACTTCCTGTTCTAGAGAAAAACGACACTAGGTGAAACTTTGATCTTGTACGAACGTTCTGTTGACGACGTTGACAATTACAGTTTTTGCCAGTTTTCTTTGTCTTCACTTGTTGTCTTTGTCGTTGCTTCAAGCCTCTTCGCTGTAAATCCTCATCATCGTCTAGATCCGCTTTATTATTCAACCGTCCACTACTACAACCTCCACCACCACCCGTTTCAACTGCCACAACGTTTCCTGCCCTTGCCATTTTTTCTCCTTGGAATGAAAGAGTTACGTATTCTTCTTGATATTTCACCGCTTTTGGACTACTATTGCTCCTGCAGCTGAACTCCTCACAGTCAGAGTCAAAGCGAGCGTTGTTTCCGTAGGTATTTATATATATATGTGTATTTAGCCAGTAGAGCACGAAGAAAAAAGGGGAAAATGTAATATTATTTGGCTAGGACATCACGTCCTGCCTTTTTGCTAAAAACTCGCTGCTTCCTCGTCGCTTTTCATCCATTTTATGTCGTCAGTACACGTTGTTTGAAAATAGAGAGAAAGGGACAAGAGGAGGAAAAAACTGGATTTGTATGCACGACAGAATATAAAAGGAATATCGTACTACCACTAAACAAGAATGAAATGCGAGGAGGCAATCTGCACCACCGAAAATACCAGGAGGGCCACCACCACTACCAACAGACGTTTGTAGTTCCTTTTCTTTCTTTTTTTCACGTTAATACTCGCGAGTGAAATGTGGAAAAGTAGCAGCAGTTGTTTCCTCTAAAAAACGGAGAAAATATTATAGAACTTGTTATATGTACGTAGAGCCTTTCTCCTGTTACTTTATGGGTAAAACACCAGCATGTGTGGTGGTCGTGGGTGTGCGAGTGTGTAGACTACCGCTGGTTGCTTTTCCTTGACTTTTCCTTACGTGTTTCCAGTTGCTGTGGCAATATGGAAAGAGTGAGTGAACGAGAGAGAGAGTGTGTGGTAAAATAGTGATAGTAGCCAAATAAGCACCAAAACTACCAGCCACCACTGCCTTCGTAAGAATCTCTCAAAAAGCCTTCTTCTTGAAATATCCCATAAAGTACCTTAGGTACATTTTCTACTTTGCCATACGTTTCCTCTGTTTCTTCAGAGAATCTACAGTGTAAGTATAGCACACCGTCAACCAAACCACTCTTATCCAAATATTATTAGTTCTTAACACTTGAAAAGTTGAAGATGAAGGAGTCTGTTGGAAAGTAGATGCTGGAATTTTCTAACCAACGAAGCGAATCACTATTTTTAAGCTTCACTTGCTCCTCTCTATTCATACATAAATACTGTTTTTTGTTGAAGGCTTATTGCCCGGATACATAGGCACAGGCATATAAACGCCACCGCTCTAGTTCCTCTTTTCTTCGAGCTCGTCTCTAGTACGTCAGCAAAAAGTTACATGCAAAATGCACTCTGCTGCAGTTTGTTGGTAGGCTGCCGTTCCTAGTGCATATGCTTCTTAACCTCTGTCAATAACTGGTAACAGTTTGTGGCGGTGTTGTTGGCAATGACGGTGGTCGTATGAGACGACTTTATGGCAAAGTACAATAACAAGTGCCTGTGCATGTAGTCCCCCTTAAAGGACTGGTTAGGTAGATGGAAAACTGACACAAGAAATATTGGACCAGGAGAGAACGAGGAAGGAGCCGCGCGACAAAGAGAAAGGGAACCTCCGTATCCACAAAGTCAGTTTATGTCTGTTTGTGTGTGTAAAATGTTATCAAGTGCGGTGTGGTATTTTAGAAGTAACCACATACGCGTTTTCCTCCACGTTGAATACCTTCATAAAAAAGGACGCGCTGCCTTTTTGTGTACTGCGGGAGGATCGTTGAGACGTTGCTTTTATAAGAATGCTTCAACTGCCTTCCAATTCCAGCTTTTTTTCTTGTTGTGACTCTTCTTCTCCTGGAGTCGAGAGATCTATGAGTTATTACTCTATTTTCAGTCGTTTCTGTCGGGTTTTTAGTGTAAAAAGCACTAAAAAAGAATTTTCCTCGTATAGTAGCTCTCCATATGAGCATGGAATGGTTCACCAAAGCTGCTATGACTGGAAGAGAATCAAAGTGAAAACTGGAAAATCGTGTCGTCAACGACGGTATACGCCTTTGGAAGAGGGAAGATAGTGGCAGAAGAGATGTGTAGCATTGACTGAAGAAAGTGATTATATTAAAAACGATTCTTCTTCCTTCTCTTCTATTTCTTCGTCTCTTCCTTTTTCTCTTCTTCCTCTTGCCTGCAGTAAATACCCGGCTTTGTGAGCCTCCTTCTTACTTGACACACACACACGCGAGTATATAAGCAGCTGTTACTGGTGTAGTGTAGTAATTTTTTGCTGTCGGAAGAAAAGGCTATTTTTCCAAGTGATGAAAATGGAGGCAAAAAGCTCGTCGTAGGAGTAATAGCAGTAATAATAACAATAAAGGCCTTTCTCCCTCCAATGTACTTTTTTAATTTGTTTTGTTACAGCTTCTACACATTCTCATCATCGTTATACTCAGTAAAAGACCGCCGCTTTTACGCTAACAACACACAAAAAATTCATTCACTGCTATCCCACTCCACTATTACCACTTCCACAAATATGCATTCCAATTTTTCTCCATTGGTTGCTCAGAGCATATATTCAATTTTTTCTTTCTCTCTTGCAAAATTGTCTGGAAAGTTTTAACTGGAAAATTGGCGCTGGAATGGAAGGAAAGTTGGATGTTTTATTTTCTGTGGGATAATAGTAAGTCAATAAAATATTCAAAGTTTTTACTAAACGACAAACGCTTTAAAGTATTTCTGTAGTGCTCGTCGTCGTACGCGCTGTCTCCAAATAAACATTAATAATAAACTATTTTACGTTACGTAACGTCGACAGTAACATACACCGCGACTTGTTTCCCCACTCGTCACGGCTTTATCAGTTGCTTGGTGGTATTTTATACTTGAAGAGTGCTACAAAAACAGTGTTTTCTATTGTGTAGGTGTGTGTTGAGAATAATGTTTTCACACAGTCTTCATCATCGTTATCATCACCCTAATTACATACAATCACCGGAATACTACTGTCTGTCATTTTAAGAAAATTTTCAACTTTTTTTTCTTTCGTCACCGCATAAAACTCTTGTTTTTTTCTCAAAGTCATCAACAACGCAACTACCACCAGAAGTTCGCATGCATGCATAAATACACAATTACAACTATTATTTTCCAGAAGAAAACTCCACACGGACATACGACTTTTATTGTTTTTTTTTCTTGATGGTGATAGCTGGCAATGTTATTCAAGGTTTTTTTCTTTCTTTTGTAATGTTGCATGTATGCATGCAACTTGATGCACTTATTTATTTAGTCCACTTCACTCACAACAACAGTGTAGCTGGCGTAGATAAATCTTGATGTTCATTATCTATCATTATTCTCCTACTTCGCTTTTGAGTGTAACTTTGAAAATATTTCAGTTTGTTCTGGCAGGGATTGGTAATGTCTGGTTTGTTGACGTTTGATTATTGAATTGACGCTATTATCGTCGAAGAAGAAAAATATTTGACGAGTATATTAATTTATTTAGACAAGAAAATCGAGTAAGCGCCGGATGCAGGCTTCCAAATGTACTTCACTTTGTATTTCGTTGTACTTGACGGTGATTCCAAGTTCTGGCGCTGTATCTTGAAATAAGTTGATCCGGTCACGTCACAGTTCTTGTACCTGCAAACAAATGAAGAATTACATTAATAATAAACACGTACACTTGTTTGTATTTTGTCTTCTTTTTTCCACAAAAAAGTTGACAAGACAAAAATAAGGGCCTTCTCTCCGCCTTCCCAATAATGCTTTAAACAAACTCTATTATTTTTTTTCTTTGGTCTGCTATCAAAAATATTTTGATTGTACGTCAGTATTCTTAAGAGGCGAGAGTGTGCATAGTGGGTGCAATTTCCGCTAGGAAATGCAAAAATAAGAACCTGTGTGCAAGTTCACTATTATTTTGCACAAGTGCCCTCTACAGCACCACCAAGATCTTGAGGAGAATTTTTTTCTCGACAACTGTTGAAAATCCAAGCTCGAAATAATTGGAAAATGCCGTCAAGTAGAAAACTGCGAGGAGAGTGTTCTTGTCATTACATTTTGAACTGACACATGAATACTGGGGAAAAAATGTTACCTTTGGCTTTGTCGAAAATGATGAGATGTCAATATTACTAGTAGGGAATTAAAATGTAATTTTTCAAAGTTCTATACGGCAATGCACACAGGCTGTGTGAGTTTGTACACAAATGTATCGCCGTAGATGATATAAAGACGTGTAACGCGTCAAGCTAGTTTATTTTCAAAGGCAAAACTTGTATCTGTACACAAGTTTGAAAACAAACGGACGTGAGGTCCTCCTCGTTCGAGAGCTAGAGACCAACTAACTTGCAGTCAAGCAAACTATTTCCTCTAGTACAAAATCTTGTTGAATTGTGAACACATAGCAAGTAGGTACTACTGGGCTGTGTGCGATCTGCCCAGTAAAGAAGATAGAATAGAATGCACGGCTGCTTTGCTCTTACGGCCAGCCAGTTGCGAGAAGATAGAAAAGTAAGTTTTGTAGTAGCAGTGAGAAAAGCCAAGCATTTTCATGAGAGAACAGAGATAGGGTTTTGAAAACTTGCAGCAGCAGCGTGTTGTTAGCAACACCGAGAAGCAAAAACAGCTTATATCACATCGCCCTTACTTTTTGTTTCGTTTTCCTATCGCCGTCTCCTGTTCGTCTTTGCTTCTACCATCGTTGTCGTATATAAAACACGAAAGGCCAACATTACTCACTCTGAGCTCGCTCAAGCAGTCAGTCAGGGTTTGGGCTCACTCAAGTTATGAACGTTGCTCCTTGCTCGACAAGCCGTTTTATTCCACCAAAAAATTCTTCCTCACAACACAACAACCGTCGTCGTCGTACGTACCTCTTTGTAGTTGACTACTACCACAACCTGCCGCTGCTGCTGCTGCAGTACCAACGACCACCACACCACCATCACTGCTATTGCCACCGGTATATTTACTTGTAGGATAAAAAGACAAAAATTATAACAGGAGCAAATCGTCATACCACCAGTGTAGCAGCGATGGTGGTGGCAGCAGGAATTTACTCATCTTTTTCTTATGCGTCTTCCTTCAAGAGTCAAAGGAAAAACGTGTGTTTCTTTCCCAGTTACCTACCAACGTCCAACGTAATAATGCTCTTTCCCTCTGTAGTGGTAGTTGTAGGAGGACTATGGCAAGATCTAATCTGGTTGGTACGCGTAGCAAAAACAGATATGTAATGTACAGTGTAGAAGAAGAAGAGGAATGTAAGAATGATGGAAGATTTTGCACATTTTCTCCCCGAGCCGAGTCGTCCAGCAAAAGGGATGGTCTAATATGATGGTATGTGTACTTACACTATTACATCCTCTCCCCACTATCTCACAGGATCCTATTTCAGTCTTGATGTTACTTTCCTGCTGGAAGCTTGCTTTTGTACACAATTCTTCTGCGATAAAATGTGATACCATGTATCAAATATATGCTCCTGGTTTACAACAAACTGGACAAAGCTTTTGGCTAGGCTACATTCCGAGAGAGAGAAAGAGGGAGGGAGGAAGTGTGTGCTAGAATTCGAGTTACTCTCTGAATCCCCAATTTACAAGCGTATTTACTATGCTACCAACGGCACAAGTCTTGCACATTCTGTCTTTCTCTCTCTCTCTCTTTCTTTCTTTGCAAATATTAGATTTTCTGCAAGCTTCCCTTTCTGTATCGTATGAATGAATATAAGAACGGACACGTAAAGTGTAATGTTCGTTCATATGTGCATTTTTGAGTTTCTTATGACCAAAGCAAATCATCGTCATTGTCATTGACCGATCAACAAGAGGCGCTCAAAACGCTGTTCTATTTATTTCATTCTCGTTTCCGTTAGACAAAATGCAGTACGTGCACGTTACATGCTTACACAAAATCCAAGGAAGAATATAAATATAACAGTATAAACAATGGCATGCCGAGGTATTTAACTTGACTATTTTTTATTCCATCCTGACAGTTCATTCAATTTTGTACCTTCTCCACTTTGACTTTTGTTGAGTGTCCATTATTGCAAATACACGCCTTACAAGAATACCTAAACCCTAATACACTGGCGCAAGCTCGTCCATCGCTTTTCCATAATGGTTTTCTTCTAATGCTTTATCCTTGGCCCTTGTTAATATTGCGATGGAGGGAACACTCCTTCATAGGAGCAGGTCTATATTCAGAAACGTGTTCACACAGACCAAATTTATAAAGGATCCTCTCTGTGCGCATTTTCGTTGTACTATCCCCAGGAGATGAAATTGATCTGTTTTCTTGCATCAATTCAGTTAGGACTTTGGTATAAACTAGTACCACGTCACCGGAGCTGACCAACGAATGAAGTGTCAGTAGTGGTAGTAGAGTAGCGTGTAAACATTGTGCAAAACTTTATAAGGATTTTACAGAATTGAATAATACCCTCTTCGGTTGTACCAGCGTTCAATTTAAACCTTGTAAGAAAAAACGAGCGCATGACCGACTTTTTTCTCGTAAATAAGCCCTGCAATCATCAACAGCAGTTCTCTTTATACATGTTATTCGTAAGTAATGTAGAGGTATATTCACATATATACATATACGACCAGGAAGAATTTATAATTAAGTTCATGTTTGGGATTAAATGATTTTGAAAGTGTTTTTACCGTTACTTGTTCTGACTCCTGTTTTGTTAAATAGTTAATTGTATTGGAAATGCTAATTAAGTGTACACACCTTGTTATAATTGCTCCTATCAAGTTGCTCCTGGGTTTTTGTTAATGCTTTAATTAGTGAATAACAGGAAGTGGTCCCGTTTCTTTTGAATCACCTTGTATTTTTCAATACTCGTTTTCTGTTTCGTCATACCATTTACCAGCGATGTAGTAGATACTAGAAATCTACTACAAGTATCAAGATTCTCTGAGATGCTCAGTTGATAATATGCCTTCCGTCACCCAGCAGTAACCGTATGAAATCAGAATGTTATAAATTGGCGTGTTTCAAAGCTGATGATATAGATAATGACGGTAATCATTAGATGAAGTTGAGTTTGTAGAATACTCCTTCTGATACCCGAAGCCGACCACCCGGTACAACAAGTTGTTAAAAAAATGAACGAACCATTCACTTCGTTTGCTTGCTTTGTTACTGACATGATCTAGTTGATAATGATGATATTGATGATGATCGTGAATCTACAAGGAAGGAATTACGGTTGATGAAGAAGCGTAAAACAATATACTCTAGACAACCATTTTTCCCATGACCGGAAATGATTCCGGCATTGTTTCGATTCATGTAGTAATCCACATTATACCTTGGCCATGCAACAACATGGAAAAAGCTGAGCGCAAGTTACGCAACTTTATCAAAGTCACGCACGGGCAGCTGCTGCATCGGCATGTCATCTCATCAGCAAGGAGAAAAACTGTGATGACTGCGTTAATGCTCCTCTTTAATAATTGTACACGTGTAGTCATGTGGTAATTTGATAAAGGCATTTTTTATAGTTTGCTCCCTGAAATGAGGACAGGTACCAGAGAAAGAGTCTACTAAGACCACATAAAATACTTTATATGATGACTAATAACTGTAGATTGTATCTCTCAGGTTAAAGCAACAATTCTCCGCATTTTTCAGCCACAATGCTTTTCCGTCTGTTGAAAACTTAACTAATATTTTATTTGACCTCACAAAAGGATTTAATAAAGCAAATGTTTTTACTTCACCATTATCCACTTGAAGCATGTGCACTTGAAACTATATTTAATTTAATCGCATTAATTTTACTTATAAATTGGGAACATAGAACCGTAGTTAGATGTACAGTAGAGCTTTGTTTCTCGTTAGGCCAAGCGTTAGGACAGATCCTAGCGCAGCGGTTCAAACAAAGTCGCCTGAAAATATGGTACAAGAAAGTACTAGCAGAAATATCAGTCAGCTATAGCTTGCCTCTAAAAGAACCACCGCTTCTGAAGAATGGTGCCAATGCAGAAGCCAGATCCATCTATGATCACGCAATGAACATTAAACGCAGGTGAGTGAAATAGCGCAATCGTCTTTGTTCACTACAGCTTGGCTCCAACAATGAAGTGGCAACAATGCAAAGCTTACTCACNAGAAGCCAGATCCATCTATGATCACGCAATGAACATTAAACGCAGGTGAGTGAAATAGCGCAATCGTCTTTGTTCACTACAGCTTGGCTCCAACAATGAAGTGGCAACAATGCAAAGCTTACTCACTACTACTGCATTGTTGTAGTGCTGCTATCAATCAAAGATGTCATGGTGTACAATGCGTCTATATTTTCCTTGATTGTGATTCTGTTTTGCAGAAGATCAATCAGAAAATTGGTAATGTTTAAAATTGAAAAAATGACTATCTTTAAAAGTGTCACACTAAAACTACTTCATTGTCGATCAACGATCATTTTCAAGTGAAACGAAGGAACGCATTTTTGCATTTTACGAGTTACAGAAGAAATCCTTGCATGAGAACACAGCCCCTAACAAGAAACTCGAGAAACATTTTTGTTATCTAAAACATTTTTAAGATAGCACCAAACAAAATAGAAATTGATGATAAAACTTTAACGTTTTTTGTTGCCGGAAGCGCTTCATTTCCCCTCCATGCGCATTAACTTCACGCACATATCCATTAAAAGTATTTATGAAAGTTCTTTGCTATCGGCTATATCACGAAGATCATGATGCCTTTGTACTGCTAATTTTAACTTTCCACATCTGCTGGTATTAAATAATAATAAACATGCATTGGTAATTTTCTTGCAGAAAAGCGTCGTCTGCTATAACGATGTTGAAAGAAGGAAAATCGAAATTACACTTTTGCTCAACATTATCTAATCCAGTTTCCAGGAATATTTAAGTGCAGCAGCTAATAACAATAGATTCTTCTACAACATTAAAGGATAAAACGGCGTCTGCGATCAAAGCCACTTAGACAAAGAACGCTTGTGTGTTTACACTTTTGCTTGTGACACAATTGCGCTGCGTTTGACGAGTTATAAATTGAAGTGTACTTATCTGATCCCGTGTGTCTGTGATAATGATAATTGAATCTGATGAAGTTGATGATCAATTTTGAGAGACAGTAGTATTTTCTTCAAAGTAAAGTTATCATGAAAGGAGCATTCCTTAGGTTAAAAGGCCATTACACAGACAGCTGTCAAGACGGTAAAAACGATTGCGTTTTTTCTCCGAATTCTGAGAAAACCAATATGTCGCTTAAAATAGAAAATTAAAAAAAATCTTCCTTTCATGGTAGTTGCATGCTAATGTTAGTTAGTTACTACTACTCCTTGACAGCTCGTCTGTGCTTTAATTACTGCTAAACTAATTCACAATATATATTCTCTCGCGCAGCAAGATAGTGCTACGCTGGTAAATACTCTTTTCTTTCTAAGCTGTCGCCACTCGGAACTTTTTTGTAGCCGTGAAATAAAAAAAACACAGATATTTTAGTTTCCTCTGAAACTTTTAATACGTACCACGCACTGCGGAACACAGTCAGAACGCTTCGTGTCACTCTGAATTTCTCCATTGAATACATCTTTTCCCAAACTTAACTGCATTTATTTTGACAGGGAAAAAATGCGACTTCACAAAATAATTTTTCTGACTCCTTTCTGCCGGTTCAGTACAAGTCAGTAACTGTGTACCCCATGTTGTGGAACATGCACACGTAGGGAAAAAAGAACAACAAACTTTTGGCTGATGAGATAATCTAAAGAATTTTAAAAGGGTTTAGTGTTTTACATTTCCCTTGAGTAATATTTCCAGCACAGGCAGACAAGCTGACTGATGTGGAAGCAAAAATGCAATGAAATGTGAAGCAAATGATGTCACGGTACACGTACACGAAATACGGCGGCGAGTGAGTGTGCACTTGTGTTGGAGAACGAGTGCATACCTATTTCCTTACATTGTGTCCTTTTCGAACGCCCTTTCCTGTTTAAACAGATCAGATCAGCCTTTGGAAATGGAAAGAAAGCATCACCATCACACAACCTTTTTCTGGGTATTTGTATACCCCAAAATGGAATGCAATATTATGGCAAACATAACTCAAGTTGGAAACAAAAAGGTTTAAAGCCAAAACTTTTGTTTTCTAGTCTGTCCATTTTTATCCCCAGAATTTAAAAAGATGATTTTCCTTTTTGCTTTCTAGCTAACCCTGTTCTTGGCCAGACAATAGTATAGCAGTATAGCTCTCTCTCTCTCTCTACATAATAATATCCCCTGGTTTTCTTGTCTGGTCTCTGAGAAGTCTTATGCGTTTGCACAACGAGAAATGCCAACATGATAAGCACGAATGTATGTTTGTCATTTAATATGTAGGTACATGTGGAGGAGACTTACTACAACTTTAAAAAATGTGCTGGTCCCGTTGTTGTTGTTTTTTTTATTCCACCACTTCAACTTGGTTTTGCTTCCTGTCCTGGTATGGCATTGGTGATTCCTGTGGGATTCCTTTCTTTTTCCATTTTCCTTTAGTCTTTTTTTCTCTTTCCACCAGCAACTGCTACCATTATTTTCGGGTTCCTTCTTATCCTTTGTGTTCCATTCATGCACTTACCGCATAACTAGTCAACCTTCTTCTACTTCTTCTTCCTGAAAGATAGAAGAAAAAATTGTCGGATAAGCGGAATATATAAAAAGTGTTGAGGAGTCAACCCGTTCCAGGCTCTGCATATGCCCTTTTTGATATCTTTTGTACTTTTTTTTACAAAAGATATTTTTTCTGGCTTGTTGGTAGAAATTTTTCGTTCGTTTTATATTAAAAATAAAACTGTAGACGCGAGGAGGTAGGTAGGTCTGGGGTTGAATATATTTTGAGGTAGGTATCATCAAAATATATGGTGTATTTATTATGGGATACATAGGCTATATTTATATATACACCCATGGCGCTGCTGTATTTTGGGGCTAGCTTTCCACAGAAAAAATGTTACATATAAGACCATGAGTTTATGGAAACAAGGGAATTCAGAAATGTCACAAAAGTTGTCTCAGCGCGTCGTCTTTTTTCTCTCGTGCTTGTGCTTGTTTGTAAGTTGCCATTCCTTGGGACGCAAAGAGCATTCTTAGGAGTTTCCAATGCAGAATACAAAACTGTTGGAAGTAACAGAAAGTCAGCAGTGGAGATAGAGGAGAGTGAAAGGAAAGGGAAAACCTGCTGGGGTTAGAAGGAGGTGTGTATGGGCATACATATTACTTGAAATTTCCACACACAACTAGAGACGAGAATATTATGATATATCAGGCTTTTGTCTGCTGCTTTTTGCTGGTGGTTCTGCTGCTGCTTCCTTTTTAAAAGGATTTTTGCATTCTTAGGGGACCCGGCTTAAAAATGAGATATGCATAATATCTGGTTGTTTGGGTGAGTGCAGACTCCAGAAAAAGAAACTCGGAAAAATACAATTCTTCTACTTGCCTCCAGAATGCAAACAAGAAAAGATATTTTTTGCTGGTGGCGGCAGTGTTTGGTGATGACGAAACTCGAACAGTGACACAATAGTGGATCCACGCACACAACCAACCGCCGCGTCAGCCGTACAAAAAAAGAAGAAAAATTACGGGTAAAAATATCACCTCGGTATCCTCTCTGCTATTCCCCTCCCCCTCTCTCTCTCCAGAACTCTTTGTGTCGTTCTCCTGTTCGTTAGTACAAAACGACGAGAGAAAAGGAGAAAGGGCGACATTTTGCGGACAAAGGAATCGTTTCTATGCATCAAGTGATGTGACCATGTATCTTGTGAAACTTTAATAACTGAGACTTTTCTTTCTTTCTCTCGCTCTCTCGTTCTATCTCACGCGTTTTTTTTTTGCTTTTCAACTTTTGTTATGATAACGAGCCCTTCCAAAATACACTACTTGCTCATATTTGCTTATAAACAGAAGTCAACGTTGTGGGAAATT
>JAHZNE010001607.1:0-10585 GCA_027744055.1 Callyntrura sp. NNG-2020
AGCCTTTATCCAGGTGAATCTGGGGGAACAGGTAAAAATGTGAAAGAATAATAAATTCGTAAATAATATAAACGACATGGTTTTCGTGTGTTCGTGTAAATCCTTACTTCGGTGGTGTCAGGAAGGTCACCCCCAAATTTCTGTGGGAATTGGTCAGGAGCCATTACTTGACACAGGTCGTTTCTCCAACAGGTAGGATCGGTTCCGCTAAGAAAACGGAGTTTTGCTTGGGTTCCTTCAGAGAGGAAGGGTTTGATGATTCTCCAGCCGATTTCAAACACGTAAGGCGCTATGCAAAAAGATAAGCACAATTGAAAAGGGGAATATGTTTTTTATTAAGTAAAGTGGCTTTTTATCTCTGACTTACAATTTACGATGAAGCCCACATGAAGAGTTTCTGGATAACTGGCTTCAAAGCATCGAATGGCTTCGGCCACTCCTTGAATAGCTGCACAAAAAGGGAGAAAATAAAAACGATATAAATTATGAAAAGTATATTGTGATTATGATTTAATATCTATTTTTAGTTTAATTTTAATTTTCATCATAAAATTTTGATTTGTTACCTTCTGCGGTAGTAACCGCCTTCCAACTAAGCCCATTCAGGTCAACAATAATACTGAACTGCGACAACATCTTTTTCCCCACCGACTTTTGTTGCATGAGCCGCCACACGGATTCCAAGGAGTAAAAACAGTACCGGAGGAATACGTAGTAGTCCACGTGACCCACGGTTGTCGCATCCCAAACTCCCATCGGCAAGATCACCACTGTTTCATAGAAGCAAAGAAAAAAGCACGTCGTCATAATCAACGTAAACAAAATTAAATGCTGAGATGCACCAATATAACACACCTGGGTTATCGAGAAGGTCGTATCCAGTGAGGTACCACGGCCAGTACGTTTTGTATTCCGAGGGGACCTGCCACTCCAAAATATTTTCCATGTCGTTCTCCACTCGCCATTCGATTTGCTGCAACGTAAAAAACAGTGGTTAATTTCCCGATCACGCTGATAACCCCAGTAAGTAGATAAGCTATCTGTGGAAAATTTCATGGAACGTACCTTTCTAAACATGAGCTCTCCATTTTCCAAAGAGTGACCTCTAGCACGCAGATATCTGACCAAATTTTTCGTTTCCAGTAGCTGTGGGTCTACACTGAGGTCCTTCAGATTTTCTCGCATCTACGCACGTCAAGTCCCCAAAATGATTCAAACATTAAAATCTGTCCAATTAATTAAATCACACAACCACATTAACAGCACCGCCCTCCTCATTACCTGCTCAATGACTTTCTCCTCTTCTGCGTTTGTCTCTTCCCGGACCTTCACCGGTTGGGGCTCTACCGGAGCGGGGGTCGCGGTGGCACTAGTCCCCCAAATTAAATTACTCACACTACCAAACATGTTCTTGGGTAATCCACACTATCCCGGCGAAAAAAATAACTCCCCCTTTCAAAAATTAACGCCTTTTCACACAAAATTAACTTCTGTAAATTCCTGCTCCAAATTTCCGTTTTGTGGTTTTTCTCAGCGCTCTAGAAATGGATACACTAATACTCCTTGTCTTTGTCGACGCTCACCACCAACCAGTGACTAAAAATGCTGACAAAATATTTTGGCGATTTCTGCGAAGTTGTGAAATGCTGGTGTACATCCAAGCTCGTGGAGCAATCAGTTGTTCTTGACTGACTAGATGAGTCATGAAATCTGCCCATGTTTATAAATGAGGCTTGATCGTGTTGCAAAAAAAAATATTTGCAGCGTTGTTTAGCATAATAAGTAGGTAAGGCAGCATCATGCCATCGCATATCGTCGTTGTCGTTGTTGTGTTACTGCGGTCAAAGAGGATGAATCTCTAGACGATTGGTCATGGTCACGCAAACACGCTAGTAGTGTGGGGATATGTATATACAGATATGTACCGTGTGAGCGTGCGATATATAGGGAACTTGATTGCAGAACAGGAAAGCAGCAACAGAAAACAACTCTCTCAAAAAGAGAAGAGAGATAACTGGTGTAGAGAACAAAGTGCTAGGTATCGCACTTCGCACTACGCAATGAGGTATCATGCTCTCTTGGTTATACTGAGTCACACAGAGTGTGTGTGTATGCTCGCAAAATTTCTATTTCGTTTTTTTCGCAGCAGCTTTGTCTTTCTTCACTTTATCAGGCAAAGGTTCAGTAAGCTGGCACCAGATTTATTAGCGAAGCATGAATTACCATACTGGTAAGATAGAAGGGGTATCGACAAACTAGACAGAGACGTCTACAATGCATAAAGTGTTACAAGTATATGGGGGAAATTATTTGGGGGAGAAAGACAGTCTGCCCAGCTGGGCGGCAGGACTTTTTTTTGCAAAAAAAGGTGTAGGTGAGAATTTTGGGTAGAAATGGAGCCTAATTAAAAATGCGCGTAATATTTGTAATACTTAAGGTAAATGGAGGATATAATTATTGTAAAAGAGTATTGACAAAAAAGGTATTTCGACGCTGAAACAATTATTGGTCGTTGTCTAAAATGCTCATATTTGGAGTTTTAGATGTAAAAAAAAACTGGAAATTATGGAAACTAAAGATATATCACCACCAAATTAGCAACATAGATATTTTTTTAAAAATTCAAATTAATTGGTAACTGAAACTTTACTGAAAATTTAGGTAAACCGTTAATTGAGATTTTGGAACTTCATTTTTTCTTAAATCAGCCAAATTCATACTTTAATACAGATTAGCAGATTCTACTCGAGTTGCCTAACTTCATAAGTACAGCAATCACTTACGTAGACCTACTTAAAAATAAACACAAATTAAGCAATTATTGCTATTATTGGTCTGTGAACGAGTATGAAAAGTGAGAACAGTTCAATGCGCTAAATACACAAAATTGTGCTATAGGAACCTGCTGCACACTTGACAGGACAGGATATAGGCTACGCGTAATTTCCATTTCAATTAAGAACTTTGCCGACGCCATGTGCTACGCAGTTCAGAACAAAAATTATTAATGACGAGTATCAATGTGTTTCTATTTAAAGAGTTCTTTTTTTCGATAAATGAGGGCAATAGTATACAACGCATAATTGTTATGAAGCTTTTGTTATGAACAATTAGACAATGGAATATTTTTGCCGTAAAGAGAGTCATTTTTGTCTTTCTAGCAAGCCACGCTGCTGCTCCCTTACTCGGGGTGTTTTTTTCCTAAAAGACACACAACCACTGCGTAGATACCCTTTCAACGTTTTTTTTTATCGAAAAAGTAGTTTCTTGACAGACTGGCTTATCTCGTCGTCTTATCTTTCGTCTGAAGGAATGCATGTATGAATGAGTCACTCTACGTTTCTCCGTTTTATTATTCCCACTTGTTTCTTGTTTGCTAGGTTGCTGCTACGAGAAGAGAGTTGCGAGGGGCTCATTACTGCGCCACGGAATGTTGCCCAGCTTAAGTTGTCAAACGGTGGTTTTTGTCAAGCCAAGTGTGCTGGCTCTTACTGGTGCTAACCAACAACGAGTAATAATAGCATACAATAATGGATAACAGATGTACCCTAAGCAGATACAGAGCAGTAAACACTCTAGAACAACTTTATTACAAAATCTTA
Organism: Callyntrura sp. NNG-2020; assembly: GCA_027744055.1. Lineage (NCBI taxonomy): Eukaryota > Metazoa > Arthropoda > Collembola > Entomobryomorpha > Paronellidae > Callyntrura > Callyntrura sp. NNG-2020. The sequence continues at coordinate 3,603 of JAHZNE010001607.1, forward strand.
ACTTTTCACAGGTTTTTGTAAGAGGTTTTGAGATTCACAATAACATTTTCGTCTTCAGCAGGGCCAGATTTTGAAGAAGAGGTCCAAGGTGTCTCTATATCAAGCTGTATGGAAAATTAGGGAAAAAATGTGAAAAACCGGAATAAAATGCGAATTCACGGTGCATATATTTAGCACTTGGCAATTATGATGGCTATACCTCCAGGGAGTCGGCAAGTTCACCGCCATATTTTTGGGGAAATTGGTCGACCGCAATGTATTTACTTATTTCATTTCTCCACAAGTTTATGTCAGATCCAGGTAGCAGCTGTAATTTACTTTGGGTGTACTCCGAGAGAAAAGGCTTAATTATTTTGTACGCAATATTAAATATGTAGGGAGCTGGTACAGAAAATATTTAAAAAACCAACACTCAAATTAAATTTGTCTCGTTATAATAGGTTGTGTAAATTTATAAAACTTGTACTCTTAAGACGCCAACTGACCGTTGAGAAGAAACCCGACGTTGAGCAATTCAGGATAATTGGCTTCCGCGTATTTTAGCACTTCATTGCCGGCTTGGACCGCTATAACAGAAAAAATCATCATTATACTGACCATGGGCAAGAGGCGAGGGATCTAGAAATATTTTAGTGGTGGCAAGTTTACAGTCAATTGTAGTGATATTCCGCCACCCCAGTCCCTGCATGTCAATGATGAAGGTGCCCTGCTTCATGCGTTTTTCCCCTCGCGACAAGTGACGCATGATTTGCCAGGCCGCCTCGAGATTCCAGATGTGATATCGGACGTACGTGTCATACGAGATAACACTCACTTTGGAAGGATCCCAACGACCCAACGCTACTATAATCACTGCCAAAATATCACTTGCATGAAACCTAGTTTTCCAGAAGATTCTAGAAAATTGATATTATCAATACACAGATTTTGAAAGAACCTGGATTTCCTAAGAGGTCAAACCCGGTCATATAACAAGGCCAATAGATTTTGCTATATTCCGGGGGAACTTGCCATTTTATGAGGGTATCCAGTTTCTGCTTCTCTCGCCATTCTATTTGCTACGAAAAAAATTGTTTTTTAATCATTTGTTTCTGCCCTTTGTACATGGCCGTTCATTGAAGATTTTCTCGGCATTATAATATCGCACCTTTCTAAACATCACCACCGCATTTTCCAAGGAGTGATTCCTGGCTCGTAGGAACCTTAATAAATTTTTATCTTCCAGATGATATTTATCTACACGAAGGTCCTTTAGCTTTCCCCTCATCTATATAATATTACATATTAAAAACAGGAAACAAATAGCAATAAACACGAACACTTTTTAAAAACCCCGAATTTAAATCACGTTTGCACCCCTACTCACCTGGGGTAGGAGCTGGAGCTCCAGGGGTGTCGTTTCTTGAGGAACCTGCATGCCTGTTACCATTAGGACAGCTGCCACTAAACTAGTTTAAAACTGATATTGTATCTTGGCGTTAAAATAGCAGCTTAAATTGCGTCACATGGAGGAAAAAAGTGGTAAAATAGATAGCAAATAGTCTATAAAATAATTCACTTCGCGTGCCGTGTATCATTTAAGCCGCATTGTTTAGATTTGATTTATTCTTCTTCCCGAGTGTTCTCTTTTCTTTGTGTCTCCCGTATATCTTGAGAATATTCTTTTTGTAGTTCTCACTCCCACAATTAACAGCTTGTATGGTGATAATAGGAACGTGCACAATCCCAACTGATAAACTGATTGATGCACTCTCGCCTGCCAACTAAAATATTCGTGGCTAGAATTCCTGTAAACTTATTTCCTACCAACCGCGAGGATATTTGTATTGAGGTGGACCCAAGTTGTGATGTGGTTCCTTTGGTGCAGACACACTGTCAACCAGGGGCCTTGACTGTGAGTTCATGCAAAGGGCCTTTACCCTATTAGTAGGCCACCTTGAATTTTTGGGTTAGATTCATGAAAACTTTGGTGTGTAGCTTTCCATTTCGACCTTGTTTTCACCTTCAGTTTTTTTCCTGACGAGAGAGTTGTGTATATGGGACGCTGGAGCTTAATGAGCAGATTAGACAATAGAAAATAACCGAGAGCATTGTACCGTTTTCAATTGTCTTTAGGTAGCAAGAGAAGACTGGGAATGTATCAATCGTTCGGGCGACATGTTCCTTTATAATTTTGTGGTGATTGGCTGGTTATTTAACATGTGGTTTACTTGCCCACGACAACTAATAATACAGTAATCATATAGTCCATGTTGTAATTGAATATGTACATAGACACCGAAATTGTGATTTAACGAGTCTCATATCAATAACCGTCACAAATTAAAATTTATCTTAACAGGAATCTGGTAAAGTGGTATTAAGTAACTGTAATAAACAATAGCAATTGCTGTACGCTGTGGTTCTTCCAAATTCCAAGTATCCCATTAAATCCACAAGTTAGGGTGATAGTAAGTAGGAAAGTCCCAAGAAGATAAAAACCACAGAGAATGAGCAAAGAGAAAGTAAACGCAATGCTGCTGAATGTATTGATGTTGTATTTCTGAAATGGTAACTGTCTTCTGTCTTTTTGCTGCTATTAATTTGTATAATATTCCAAACATAAACTGTGTCCGTGTAGCTGTGGTATTCAAACATCGCTCATATTACTGCAGTACAACCTTGAATTAGTTGTAAATATTCTGCAGAAGTAACCTTGAGACAAATCATGTAAAATACAACCTTAACGACAAAGAAAAAAAATTACCGGAAACGGCGAACGTCTAGACAATATGAAACAGTGACATAATTTTTAAACATAAATTCAAGTGCACAAAAGAACACTTCACGATACTAATTTATATTTATGCACTAAATACTTTAAGGGGAAAAAATGATTACAAGATTTACATGAGTTGGAACGGTTCAATAATGAGTAGTAATCGTGAACACATCCCGATAGCGTTTTTCTTTCACAGGAGATNTGGAACGGTTCACTAATGAGTAGTAATCGTGAACACATCCCGATAGCGTTTTTCTTTCACAGGAGATGTTATATAAATGTAGTATTGCTTCCCCGTTCGATATTGATCTACGATAAATCAGTCCAACATTAATTGACTATAATATTTTACCAAACTTTTTCAATGCGTCATCTCATGTTCATCCAGAATAAAAAGTTATTTTTATTATGTAGATAGTAAGATGATCTTAAATATGGTTTACATAAATGCTTTATCTGATATTAGGTTGTGCTTTCATACACTTCTTCAAATTAGTAAGACGGAATGCGTATTTTCAGAGTGCCATTTGCTTTTGAGTACATACAGTGCACAGTGACGTTGTATTAACACTTTAATGCAGTGCCAAGATCATGTTTACAAAAACAAAAATTTGCCGATTGAGCTATGCTGTACCACACTGATAATAAAGTATTCTACATCAGTGAAGAAGAGGACTTCAATGCAGTGCCAAGATCATGTTTACAAAAACAAAAATTTGCCGATTGAGCTATGCTGTACCACACTGATAATAAAGTATTCTACATCAGTGAAGAAGAGGTTGATGTAGATGAAAAGGTGAAAGGTTATTACTCAAAAAATGGTAAAAAATCACACGAGGCAAAGATTTAATAGATAACAGTGTCGGTTAAATGTGCATATAATTTTTTTATTCTTTTGACGATCTTTAATTTGGCTGTTGTATCTTTGAGTATATTTCTTATATTTATGAAACAGAATCGGAACCAAACATGTATGGACCGTTATGAGAAAGAATCAAAATTATGTGACCGATAGTTCAGATCAACGAAACGGCCAAGCAATAGGTTCATAATTAGAGTCTAACCGAATATGCATGTCTCAAAAGTAGACACTGGAATAAGTAAACGCTTCTGAATGAATATAAAAAATATATTTTATAAACTTGTCGTGGTATCATTACAGTAATAATATCGTTGAAACAGCAGCTAAATTTCTCGATAAAGCATTAAAAGCAATGGAACTTAAATTTAATTAAACAAAACCGTGTGTGACGATTGGATATGTTGTCATACTAAACATGATTTTATCATTTTTATTTGTTTCATTCTTATTCATTTTATGATACGTAACTGCTGAAAAATCCAATGATCTTAATTTCAGGAGCATTTTCACTCCCTTGTTCCGACAATTAAGCGTTCCCTGAAGAATTATTCAAGCCTCCTTTTTATCATACACAAACATACGAAAGTTAATATTGTTATCGCACGTTAAATTTGCCAATTACAAGAAACATAAATTTTAATAAACCTTTCGAATAATTATAATAGTACAACACGATTAACATGCCCACCAAGAAACAATATTTGTCGAATGGTCGGGTCAGTGGTTATAATTACATTTTCAGTTCTGGTATCAACAAATATAGGAATTAATTTTACATATTAATACTTAACTAAAGTGTCACTACTTAAAATAAGTACATTTTACCTGAAACATGCATATTTATGAAAAATAATTAAATAGAAAGATCGGAAACGTTTTCACAATTATTTATTTGAGTATATACGTACGTAAGTTTTATTACATTAGTGTTTTCATTATGTGTGCAATATTACATGAACATTTATTCCATCGTCTCCAAAATTCATTTTTAAAATGAATAACTTTAGGGGAGGATTATAACTGTAAATTTAAATAAGCAATATGACAGATGTCAGAGCGTGATGTGATCAATGTCAATTATACAAGCTAAGCAATTTAATATATTGTGATAACGGTGTGATAGACAATCAGCGCCAACATAGCACTATTTTATCTGTTTCTGTGACAAAGGAAATATTAATTAGTTTTATTGTGTTTTTATATTCGTCGACCAAAGAAAGACATGTCTATCCAACTAGTCCCAGCAGCTGAATGTGTTGCATGTATTAAACATTACATTTTGATTTACACCAGATATAAAATTTAACACAACTACGACAAGCATATTTTCAGTGGAATGGACGTCCTGAGTTTAATTACCTTGAAATGGAACGTTCGTTGAATAACAAAAGCAAAGTTCCCCAAGCCAATTGGTAATTGGTCTAGCTCGTCAAGCAGAATATTTACGTCCAACACAACCTATTTGACATTAATCTTCCCGGGGTGTAGAGCCCAATTTTGGATCCATGCTCTTATCACAGCATTTTAATGCAAAATACAAATTACGATAGTGATATTTGTAACAAATTAAAACTCAAAGTTTGTACATGCGTACTTTTTAAGCGTATATTCTTTGGCATTATTACAATGTGAATAATACAGATGCAAAGTAAAAAATTAAAAAGAACTGAAAAAGAGCAGATTTCCGAACATGCATCAATTTCAAAATTGGATCGTATACGTTGTTCACTGTGACAAAGATTTTTCTCTGAGCCCGATACTTTTCCTACACGAATTTTCTTTTTTCTTGTAAGTTAGCTTGTGCTTGTTGATCCTCCAGACAAGCATTTTCTACCGTCTCATTTAGCTCAATGATGAACTGGATGACAAGAGTGTATGTGATCCCAGCCACAATGTCATGCATTGCGTTTGATTTCTACACAGCAGAGTGACAGCAGACATGGACTCACGAACGCTTGCAGTTACTTATTGTACGGAAGTGCATAAATCTTTTAAAACATAATTCCATTTTGTTTAATACAAACATAAGTAACGTATTCTTACACATCATAACCCGGGTTAAATAGCAAACGTTTTTGGTAACTATGTTATAAATAAGTAACGACATGATGTAATAAGAAGGGATATAATAACAGAGTTTCAGCATTTCCGGTTTTGATTATGAAAATACTTACAAAATGATTTTCAGAAATTAACAATATCTAACAATGGGTTAATATTTATTCATAAATTTATAAAGTGATAAAAAATCTTAGAAATTTATATAAAAATTGTTGCAAGAACGCATACAATAATGATTTCAAATTTAGCATCTTAAACGTATTAGTTTATTTTGAGCAATCTTGTAATTTAGTGTGTGTAATATTTCATTGCTCTTAGGACACTTTTAGATTGTTCCATTCCAGTTACTCTTACAATTCTATGTATAAAATATAATGAGATTACTATATATTTGAGATTTCGATATCGTGCCGAATTAAATATTACGTCGGTAGTGGTCACACAATTGTTTAAGAAATGACAAACCTTTCGGTTGTTCCCTATTGTTCGGTTGTGTATTCGTTTTCTCAGCGTGAAAACGTAAGGAAAAGACTGAATCTACACGCAAGTGAGCGACTACTTCTAAGCTGAGTAGTGTGCATAAACTCCGTCCCCTACATCGCGGTAGTCTTCCTGAAACAGGACAACCCGAGACATTTGTATTGGGATATTGTATCAGGAAAAATCTTCCGTTTTTGTAAAACCTATACTGAATGTTGATCTCAATGTCAATGTTTATAATACGATATATAACAAACCGATTTTAATATCCTTGACAGTATGACAGTGCACAGGAAGCCAGAGAAAGCAGGTACTTTCCTTCTTTCACTTACATTCATTTAATGAATTTGTAATTACACTAATTACAGTAAAATTGTGGAACATTCAATTTCATGTGTGACCTGCATTGGATGATGCTCGGGATCGCTATTAATTTAATTGAAATTTTGCGCTAAAAGAATCTTTTAAATTCAAAATTTTGTAAACGCTAATTAGGATATATTATTACAATGTCTTATTTGAGAATCTATAAAGTTAAGATACATTTCGAGAACTATCATAATGCTTCAGTGACCTTAGATACCATACCCATCAAGATAACACAGTGTTTTTGCCATTTTAACGTATGCATTCCATGTGATAAAATGTACTTTTTTCTTTTTAAATACGGCGATTAAAGGAAAATTCCAATGTAATTGTGAGATTATCGTATTTAGTACATTCGGCTTTCAAAATCAAATAAGAGGAATGCATTTTGCCTACAACATAACAGTAAACATACACAAACTAAATCAGAGCCAACAAAAGCGCAAGAACTTT
>JAHZNE010001608.1:0-25555 GCA_027744055.1 Callyntrura sp. NNG-2020
CAAAACTGCGTATCTTAACAAGCGCCAGTTGCAATTAGAGTCGGTAAGTTGTGATGCATTAAAGAAATTATATTACGATTATTCCTTTTGAACATGCTTAATGGAACTATGACGGTTATTTCGCGTATAGGCAGATAATGAGGCGCGCCAACTAAACATTGCAGAAGAGATTGTAGCACGGCTTAGAAGCCCACGCCAATGTCGTCTTCTCAACTGGTTCGGAAACAATGGAAATAGTAATTCCAATACTGGTACCCCTTCAAATGGAATGACAACCACCATCACTACAATTACAAATACCGGAGGGATGATAGGTAATTTGGATAAATTGAATGGTATACAAACCGGAATACCACAGTCTTCTGTGAACTCTGGTAGTGCACCAGGGTCCCAAGTAGTTACAGTGATTCAGCAATCTCCTGTTGGAGCCCCTGCTTCACAAGTGGACGCCAAAGCAGCAACCTCGTCGTCGTCGTCGTCTTCAGGAAACATGTTGCAGAACATGGGTCAAAGCGCAAGTAATGCGATGGATCAAGCAAGCAGTGTGGCCAGTCATTTAGGAAGTACGATATGTCCTTTTAACATACAAGAATTGCAGGAACTCATACTAAAAGCTCAGAATGCACCATTTCCACATTTCCTTACCACGACCCCTGCACCACCAGGAAGGATTGTGCCAGCGCCAATTTATCCCTCATCGCAAAATATCCCAGCGTCTCCAACAAGTGCCACTACTACTACAACCACAACAACTACAACGTCATTGAAAGCCACAAATCCCCCTTTGCCACCTGCTAACTTTAAAGGTCCTGGGCAATCGCGACACAACCTGGCGCCACCTTGGTTAAGTGACCTATCACCTGAACCACATCCAACGCCACCAAGATATTATCACCCGTCAGAACACCCAACGCCGCCGCAAAAATCTCATTTGTATCACGCAGATCCTCCATCATCGAGACCGTTTTATCAGCACAAACCTACACCACCTTCTCATTATAACAAACATCGACAAAATCCACCCATTTATCCTTCGCCGGCGTATCCAACTCCAACCTATCCCAGCGATTACTTGAAGAAAACTGACCAACAGACTAGACAACCCGCAATAATTCCTACAATTGGAATGGCAGATGAAGGAGATGACGAACTTTTCGAAGACGAGCCATACGTAACTTACGAAAAAACTAAGGGTTTATCTACGTTAGAAATACAGGTTCCCCATACTCGCACAAGGAAAAAGCCAATTCCGAAATGGATGACCACGACTACAGCACCTCCAGATGAAGAATTTTATGGCTACAATGACGACCTTCCAAAGTATATATATGGGAAACAACAAGAAGGCGGTTATAAAGTAGGAAATCAGCAGCAAGGTGGCCACAAACGAGGACATAAAACACAAAAAGGGTCGCAGCACTATGATAGCGATAGCGCCGAGAACGAAGAGTTTCCGGTTGGACCTGATTTACCAAAAGAAACAACAGTCGCACCAACGCCAAATTATTTGCGAGAATTTCATCAACCTCCTGTTGTATATGATAGCAAATCAAGATATTCACCCGGCGTACGTCAAGCTCCACCTGTGAAGCCAAATGGTTCTGGGAGAATTCCCACTCAGAAAATACCTCAACAAAGCAAGACTTCGGATGAAGATGATGGATCTGATGAAGATGACTCTGAGTCTTCCAATAATTCAGAAGACAGCGACGATAGAAGCGATGAATCTGGTTCAGCTTCTTCAGGAGAAGGTGAAAGTAGAGCCAGAGCCAATCTGCCAAAAATACAAAAACAGCAGAAATCTGCAAGTAAACCTGCACCTTCAACAGTTCCTTCGCTTCGTGGAGACGGATCTGGCTCCGTGGAAGCTTCAGGGGAGGACGAGGAATCAAATGAGGCGGAAGAGAAAAAGGAGAAGGGGGCTGAAACTGAAGATGAATACGACGAAGAATCTGATGAGGAGGATGATGATGGTCCAAGTGATGGCAAGAGGTCCTACGAACGAAACGACTTCTCTAAAGATAGGGGAGGGCCACCCTCGGAATCCACCACTACCGAAAAACCCTACAGAAAAACACTTGGGGGTATTAGTGAAGGGCATAATTCGAACGGATTTTTTTCAGGTTTATTTAGCTCCGTATCGGCATTTGGATCATTGTTTAACCGTGATAATGGGAAGAATAGCAGGGGTAGCTTGAAAAGCAGCAGCAGCATTTTACCAATTGTACGACCAAACCCAACTCTTCCTGCTGCTAAGCCCCTCGCAAGACCATATTCCCCGAAAATCCCTACCATGCATTCTTTAGAGGATGAGAAATCTGAAGAATTAGACGATGACGACGATAACTCTGAATTCGAGGAAGATGATAATTCTGAGGAAGAAAAAGAAAGTGTAAAATCAAAAGTAACAAAACCTCAAAAACCAAAAATTACAAGTAAAGTGACTCAAAAAATAAATATTCAAATGAAGAAAAATACGCCCGTGAACCCTTGGGTCAACTCAAACACACATCTACAAGTTTTCCTCAAGACAACTCCAGTGCCGATTGTTATTGAAGATTCCAACAGCTGGGTAGCAAAAACACACTGGGCAAAAGATGAAGATGATTCAGGAGAGCAGTTCCTCCAAGAAAATCCCGTTGAAATATATAACGAAGCTGTGAAGAAAAATAATAAAAAGAAACAGACACCTACAAATAATAAACCCGCAAAAAAGCAAAAAACTGAACAGACCGACTTTAAAAAATACGGCATTTCCTCTGATTTGAACACATTCCTAACCGACTTGCAAAAGGCGCACAGCAAAGAGAAACCTGAAAACGAAGATAATGAAGACGAAGAAGAAGATGAAAGCAACGAGTCAGAGGAAAACGATGATGGAAGACCGCCGCGGATGTTTCCTCCACCTTCTTTGCCTCCCGAACCAGTTGACTAAAGTACTGGCATTTTTCATTGTACCAATAGTTCGTTATTGAACAATCGAGATAGTAACATGTACCGCAAAGATCATGCATTCCACAACTAGCGTTTCTTGATTCTTGTAATGCATCCTATTTTTTTACATTATGTATAAACTCTGATAATAAACGCGCTGTAAAATTGACATCACATCAGGTTCTTTTTTGTTTATTCCTGACAGTACTGAACACACAGACGTTTTAAAATACACATCTAGATACCTTGTATTATTTCTCAAACAATACAGGACAGGATCGATTGCAAAAAATACAAACTTGTCGAAAAGCATAATTGAAATACTCGAAAGGTAATTTTTGCGCGATGATAATACGTAACGACCAAAATGTAGGGCGGTTGGCGGATTTATGAATCATTAGGCAGTAACAAAAGGAAATGATTTCACTACACCCACCGAAAACTCCACATCTACTGGTTTATGCTGGAGTACAGTTTTTGAAAATTTTACGCATGAAATATGTTGAAGACAGACACGGATAGCCTCCACTTCGTCTGCAAACATCTAAATCAACATAGACAATATACCATATTCTTTAAATGTGCTAAACAAAGACTAAAACTAAAATACTAGTCGTGTCAATGTTTCTTACCGCAAAGTTGGTTAATTTGAGAGATGTTAAATTAGGGACTCTTGCAAATCCTTGCTCGCATGTACGCTGGGAGATGGTTAATGGTAAATCCGTAAGGTGAATTAACTCGAGAAATCTTAAATCTTGCCAAATCAAATATCCAATCAGTCAGTACACATGATTTTTTCAATTTTCAAAATTAGTACAACAGTATCATGTAAAAACGAGAATAGGACTTACTTGACATTTGACTTATGTTGTTTACAATCCCTGCGTTGCACCACTCGTTATCATTGGCGTGAAATGAGATTTTCACGTCTTCGAGCTTTGTACTTTTCGCCATTGTGAGAAACTCTACGAAAACTTCCGTTTCTTCTAATATCAGTTCAACTTTTCTCAACGTAGGAAACCATGTATTTAACTCTTTGACATGGCTGCTGTAACAAATCTTTCCCTCCAAATGCAGTTCTTTTAAGGGGTGCGTTTCGTCCAGATCGCCAATTTGAAATAAAATGTTGAATACTTCCGAAGGTGTCAATGGATAAATGGAAGAATGGTAAATCGTGTTGGAAAGTATACATTTTTCCAGACTTGGCAAGTTCCTCATGAACTCAAGACCGCCCAAACGACAGGCAAATATATTGCCATTAACAAATGTCCTTACTTTGGGTAGTAACGGTATTAGTAGTTCTATGAATTCTTCTTCCTGATCAGTTGCCCAGTCTTGGAGTACTACATTTCCACTAACTTCCAAATGTTCAAGAGTATCGGCAAACGATGCAAGGAAGCCGCGTAGTGCATTTCGTACTTGGAAAGCAAATAGCATGCCCAACCGAATAGAAGTTAAGGGGAACTTCAAAATTCGAAAGGCTTCCAAATGCATGGCGTTAACAGCTAGTGAAAAATTGTCATATTCAAAATGTGTAAGAGTTTGTCTCATTAGGATTGGCCTTACATTCAAAAACGTAAGAAAATCCTGGCACTGGTACTCAGTGGAAAGTTTCTTGACCCAAAATTTTTCAATTGCTGCGTTTTTGAGAACTTGTCCAAGAATCCCACCATCACTTCCCGAAGTTTTTCTAATAAATTCCAAGCTATCGTCAGATATTCCGCCTTGAAAGTCTCTGGAAACTCGCTTTAGAAGCCTTAAACCTATGGCACGAAACCCTGGATTGTCTGGTACCAATATGTGATCAGTACCGTCGAAATTTAAATATTCTGCCGGCAAGTCCGCCTGACAATTGCAGAATAAGGACAACGGTTCCACGCTACCGTCTCCTGGTTCCACAGAAATGATGACTTCTTTGAGATCACAAATCGTGTCCGATGAGTTCACAAATTTGCTATTGTGGATTAAACTAAAAATACAACTGACCCCGTCCAAATACAAAGTCTTTAAATTAATACACCACAACTTGAGAACACACTCCAAAAACCGGATATGATGATAACAAGTTAGTGGGGATACGAAACGAAGTCGTTTCACAGTCGATCCCATCTTCTGGAACCAACGAATTACCTTAGAGTCCTTCAAATTTTCGCAACTCCCTTGAACAAGTATATTTTCAAAGGGCGCAACAGTATAACTACACTCGTAATGGTAACCACACTCGCTGTCAATTTCGGTCCAGCCCAAACCCTCCGGATATGGTGAGATCAGTCTAGAGAGGTCAATTTCAATGTCCTGTCGTATCAGTTTTACTAGGTTTCTATCCCAAGCTTTGCAGACTAACCGATGGTTACTGAGAGAAGTCCATTTTTCCTTGGACGTTTTGCAGTACTGAATCAATTTCCCCAGCACCTATGCGTAAAAACAAAAGGCATTTCCAATGTTATCACGATATGCAGTAAAGTTAAATAAATTAACACCGAATATGAACTGATGACATAACCACGCTTACCAAATCAACCAAAAATGGATTAACTTGTATGGAGGGTTTACTCAACTTCAAACGTTTCACACTGATGGTCTTCTCCTCCATGTTGCTCAAATTCGAAACTTCAATTATATTATACTTTTGGTATATGTTTATGTCGTGATATTTAAACTTTTTTCAGTGGTTAAACAGGGATAAGCTGCTTTTGGTTTTTATATTGATAAAAAGAAATCAGGGAAGTGCATGTTTATGCAGCGTACACCATAGTTTAACCCAAAAACGATATACATTACAACCAGCAGCAGCTTCAGCTGACCATTGATGGTAGTGGTAGGGGAAGGACTAAAGTACCAGTGTGAATAGTGAGAGATGTCGATTTGTGTTCTGCTTTGTGTACAAACGAAACAATCTATAGATCGGGCGCAAAAAATTCTCGTGGAGGTAGGTGCTTCACTAAAACTGACATTCATGATCATGGAATGAAAGTGTGAAACCTGCTTGTATTTACTTACAGCACAGGCTTTGGAAATAAAAATAATTTTTTAAATGAGACTAAATGAGTAATTTTTAGTTTTATTCCACCTTTTCACTGTATTTCATTGATGAGCTTGCTCAAGAAATATAGCCGTAAATATAATTACTGTAAATGTTGGCGGCGCAAACTGAAGTACCCACCATAAACTAGTTACAGGAGCTACAAGTTTATCACAAAACAAATTAATCGTAGCGTTAATGGCGTTGTAGGCCGGCTTGCATTTCCCCAGTTCATCTTCCACAGAGGATACTACGAAACGCGTGTAGTGTTGCACTTGAACCTGAATTTCATGTACAACTTCAATAGGAGTGAGGGAAACGGGGGGCGGTAAAGATTGTTGGGAACTGTTATCTAAAGCGCCTGCCACGTTTTTGGGAACTCGTTTCTGTACCATACTTCCAATTAAGCTTCCCTTCCCGATAGGAGAGGTGGGGTTGAGGGAGGATATTAGACTTGGGTTGTGGTTTCCACTGAGAGCTCCGATAATTTGTTGCAGTTGATTAGGTGGTAACTGGCTCATGACTTTCAATAAAGATGCCGTTGGAAGTCCATTTACACTGGGAGGGAGGAAATGGGGAAGTTCTGACAATGATATTATTTTTGTAATGTCTATGTTAAAATTAGAGTCTGGCAGATTCAAAATGTCGTGAACGTCATATGCGTTCTTGAAATTGAACGCCTTGTAAGCACTGTAATCGTTTTTACATTCTCTGAAAGGCAAAGCAATACAAAGTTCCAAATTAAATGCAAATTGTACGCGATAGTCTTCCGTAAAGTTATATAGATGCGTACCTAATTACAACGCTGTACTCTGGAGCTTTGTAATAATTTATGTTCACAATCATTAGATCCTTGCCATCTCGTTTTTCCAAAGCATGTCTCACTGGCCCCTGTTGTTCCAATCTTTTGATGGCAGGGCAAACTATCTCAGCAGTCACTCCGGCAGCCACAAACAGGGATGCCAATTGAAAAATTGCAGCAATCCCCAGTGCAAACATGAGCACCACAGCACTGAAATTTAAGGTTTTTCTTCTATTATTTAATTGATTTTAAACAGTATATTAAGCTAATCTGCCCTGTTGACATACAAAGTAATAAATTTTACCAGCGTAAAATTAGCAAGCCGACTGTCCTCACACATCGACCACCGCCAACACTTAGGAATACCGTACTCACCATAACCAGTACAAATACTAAGCAGTAGAGTAAATTAATTGTAGTAAAAATTCCATGTCTGCAGTGAAAGAACAGCAAAATTTTAAAGACACGAAACGTTTGAATCATTCATAACATTAGCGTTATATCAGTCATACATGGAGCTACTCAGATCCACCAAAGGCTGCCCATACTGCTGTTTTAATTCCTTTTCAACGGTATTAACTTTCTTTTGCACATTTGATACGGCAATGTCCAATTGCATCGAGTGTTTGAAAACGTACTCGCTGGTTCTATCCAAAGCATCTTGCGTGGTTTTTTTCAGTCGTTCTTTAACTAATCCTGAGGATATATATGTAAGACATTTTTATATTACCAAAATTACCATATTCGTTTTGGCTTCACCCTAGGACACAGGAAGTATCATGTCATTACTTTACCACAACCAGTGCCGGTGCAGTGACTCAAAATGTTGTTGATTTTGTCACGAAGCGTCCAAAAGCAAGTTTGAAAGGTGTATCTTATTTGGCGTCTTGTGGTGTCAAAATATAGCTCCATATCTCGTGCTGTCTTATTTAAATCTTTCCGAACTCCTTTCATGACTTGGCTTGTTTTCTCATTTACAGCAAATGTGAAGTAGATTAACACCCTAAAATAACGGTTCGTTATATACAAATATTTATCCATAATCTCTTGTTACCCACTATATTACAAAAACTCACATGAGAATTAGCAACCAAACGCTCATAAGCACAACTAATCCAACAATGTGACAAGAAATTCGTCGCACTTTCTTCTCTCCGTTTATTTCCTCGTAATCTTGATTTTCACGTTTAGCGACCACACAAAGGAAACAACAGCATTTATTACATACACACCAACAGTATCCGGCGATAATAAGAAACAGAGTCGCTAACCCCCAAAACGAGAGGTATATCAAGGGACCATGACTGTCCTTTATGAAGTGATCGTAATCCAGTTGAGAAAAATTTAACGGCTGGGAGGGGTCAAGAGTGAAGGCGTCAAAGTCTCCGTAAATACCATGTAACGAGCTGTTAGCGATTTTATAAAGCCAAGGGAGCATGTCGTATTCTAAGATTTCCTTGCCACTGCTGTTTGTGGACGTCCATGGAATTTGGGACATGTTTGGAAAGTAGTCCCTGTAGTGGGGTACCTCGATAGACATCTTAGTTTACTGTAATTGAAGGGAATGCGAAATATTTTTTATGTTTTCGACTTTTGTCAGGAAATCATGTGAATCTACGTAGCACAACCCCCCCCCGGAAGTCTTCACGTGCAAATCATGCCATGTGTATAAATGGCATGATATTATTTCTGCATATATTCTCGCAGATGTCATGAATCAAATTGCTTAGAGATACTAAGTTCGTGGCTGAAAACGCTACCGGATTTTGCAAAAAGAGATTCTGAAGTGCATGCCAAGGAGTTTGATTGATAAATAGATGATTATAGGTGCATGCTGAAAATTTTAAATGACATTTGTATTATCATCTAAATAAAAATGGTGGAGCGTCGACCAAATTCGCATTTTATTTGAAAACCATTGTTGGTAACATTAAAATGAAATTAACAATTTGTATTTAAAAGTATAAATTATATTAAGTTTGAACACGCTCAAAGAAAAGAGCTGTAACGAATATTAAAATGAACACCAACGGTATAAATTGTAGTATCCACCAAAAGCTTGCGATCGGTGCCGTTATCTTATCGCAAAACAAACTAATGGTGGAGTTTATGACCAGGTAAGCAGGTTGGCACCTCCCCAATTCCTCTGAGACTGTCGTTTCAACACACTTCGTGTATTCATTCACATCTCTCTTCATAGCGTTAATTATCTCCCCTGCATTTGAACTTCCCGGGTCAGGATCAGGGACGTTAAACTTTCCATCAATAAGCGTTGTTAATGTGGTAATGTCGAATGCATTCTTTAAATTGAACGCTTGGTATGCACTTTTATCATTCTTGCAGTCCCTACAAACGCATAACAGTTTTTTGCTCGTTTAAAGAATAAACACACCAAAGCTGTATTTAATATTAAGTGTTCGTTTTGCAGGACATTGCACACTTACCTTATTACTTGACCAAATCCTGGAACTGCATACTCTCTTCCCTCTATCGCTTTTACAATTAATGTGTCGGTAGTACTGTCAGAACTGTCCGTTACAGAAAGTTCCGTAGTTCTGATACTTCCCTCCGGTGACCCATTTGGGTCATCCTCTAAAGTTCTAACAGCAGGGCAAAGTATTTCTGAAGCAATTCCAGAAATGATGAACATAGCCATCAATTGTACTATAATTACAATTCCCAGGATAAACATGATCACAATTGCGCTGTTAAATAAAAAATACCAAAAATTACAATGCACCTTTTTTGTACAATTAAAAACATCGTATTTCAGTATTTTACCCGCGAACAAAAAGAAAACCTCCCGTCTTCAATCCCCCGCTTCTTCCAAAAGCGGCAAGAATGGTGCCGACAAGGACCAGTCCAAAAATGATGCAGTACAGCACATTAAAAAACATAAACAACCAGTACCTAAATAACGAAAAACATGAGAAAACTATCATTTCAAATCTTCGTTCAAAGCCGCCGTCACAATTTCAAGTATTTTTTAAATAGAGCAAATATTCATTTGCATAAAATGGTATGAACATTCTTACATTCCGTCAGTGACCTGTTTAATAATATCTTCAACATTTTCGTCCAAGTCATTTTTTCCATTTTTCATAGAGTCTCGAACCTCTTTTACTGCTGTTATCAGTTCACTAGCCTGTTTGGCAATTTCTCCGCCTGAGCTTTCCAGTGCCGTATTAACATTTTTACGAACTTGATCCTTCAAATTGTCTGTATCTATTTTTGAATAGAGAAATAATTTTCATTTTAACTACATTGTTTAGCGAGTTGTGATAAATTATGAATGTAATTCCACAAATTGTCTGTATCTATTTTTGAATAGAGAAATAATTTTCATTTTAACTACATTGTTTAGCGAGTTGTGATAAATTATGAATGTAATTCCCCATATCATTAAGGAATGTTGACCGTACCACATCCGACAGCACCAGGATTACACTCAATTTTGTCTACAGAGTTCCTAATATTTGAACCCAATTGATTAAACCTTGTGTTAAATAAGTATTCCAATTGAGCGATAACTGTGTCCATGTACATTTCTAGGTTTTTAACTGAATTTTCAAGGTGCTGTTGCACACCTCCCACACCATCATTCATTTTATCATTTGATGCAAACGTGTGGAGAATCATGATTCTAATTATTTGAAGAAGAAAAACAAATAAAGGTAAACAGCCTATCTCCTACATCCTACTATCTACTACATATATATATTGAAATGCAGTTTTACACTACAAATTGTATCTTACAAGAAGCCAATCAACCAAACTGCCATAAGAACGGACGCCACAATGCCCGCAGCGGTAATACCACCACTTTGTTTCCTTGCATTTCTCGCTGAAAAGCGCCCAGTCCCCCTGTTCGAGCGGTCCTCAAATTCGTCTGTATTTTTACCTTTAAAATTGCTAATGCAGCAACAGCAACATTTGTTGCAGCAACACCAGCAGATTCCAGTAATAGCAATTATAACAAGGACTGCTAACCATGCAGCTACATACATTCACAAATTTTCAGTTGTTATTATCATGTCAAAAATAACGTCTCAAAACATAAGTTTTCTGTTAAAAAATTGATTTACCCAGATAAATTATAGGTCCAGCACTAGCATTTAAAAATACGTCTTGGTCGAATTCTTCAAAGTTTAACGGATCATCTGCATTTAGTTTGAAGTCACTGTAGTCTCCGTATAGACTATTCAAACTATTGGTTGCAGCTTTATGTAAACCTGAGATCCAGGCGAGGTCAAACTCAGTTTCTTCTGACCCCAGACCGCCGGGCATTTGCGGGTAATCAGCTCCATTACATTGACCCGGATCGTCTGTGGTAACGGCGGCCATTTTTTAAATAACGGTTCAGGAAAATTATGAAATAAAAAAGGACAATCCGAGTTGATGGTGAATACTACAAGCTGTACTGTCCTTAACTGCGTTAGTACATAACAGCAGTTTGCCAGGGAGTTCGCGAAAATGTCTTTTCAATCCAAACTCATATGCAAATATGTGAAGTGAGTAATAACGAGCATGCATTAATTGCCAAAATGCCAACTTTTTCTCCAATTTGCGTCGAGTCGAGTGACGCGAGTTTCCATTCATTTATGGTTGTTGATACTGATAAGATAGGATAAGATATATTCCATATATTCGTTGGGTTAAATACAATGTGCTCCAATATTTGGTCAATATGGCAATTCGTTAAACCCCAAAACTTCATCACAATTTACTCCTTATCATAGCCGAGTGTTTTAGTACCCACCGCACAAAGATAACAACAAGAAGATAGGAGATACGTAGGATAAATGACACATGGGAAAAATTTCACGATATAATAATTTTAAGCATGTTCCGTATTCCGTGTTCACATTACGTCCATCATGATATCATCCAAAATTTGCAGAGATTACTTACGCAACGTATAGCTATAGCCTATGGCTATGGCTATGGCATCCTATGCTTTAGTATACAATTCCCGTTTTCATTTGAGCATCACAAGCTTATAAAATGATTTGCTGCTTTTTAGACCTTTTTATGGCTCCAGTGTAATATTATGCGATGAACAAAATCATACAGAAATTCGAATGCAAATATAAATAAGCGGGCAACGTACAGTATGTCCAAAGAATTTGTTGATATATTGTCGGCAATTTTTAAGAGGGACAAATAATACGTTATGGGCGACAATTTGTTGTTGTTGCATTTGAGCGTGGAAAATCGGTCCAGTCCTGTGGTCTGTGGCTAGTGGCCTGCTGTTTCATGAATGCGTCAATACGTAAAACATTGGTTGGTAAATATTGTTAACCAAGCCATTAAGATTATTGGGAAATGATAAAAAAATTTAAACGTTTTTGTCATTTTTGTTAGTCTATAAGTCGGTGGTATTAAAATCGACTTAAAACAAAGGAATGGCCATGTTTGTAGTTTGTAGTACAACGGAAAGAACTCGGGAACGAACCATATTAAACTTTTAACGATAAAGATTTCGATAATTTATACAAGCAATAAGTTATGCGTTTGCCAGTTTCAAATGCCCGCCACAAAAACACAAACAAGATAGTATAGAATTTTGGAAATTGTACTATTTTAAAATTTTGATTTGTAGGAATAACACTCATCGTCTAGAGAGGAGGATATCATAACTATATCAAAGGAACTGTATGCAGAACAGGAAGAGGGAAACGAGTTAAAAATATTGCAATGTGGAGATTTTGGATAGCGTTAATTTGGTAGGAAGCTGTAAAAATGAAAAATCAGCCTTTTTTAACAATTAAAAACACAGATTTGTAGGGTTTAAAAAATCATGTTTTTGGGACAAATTAAGCTTTAAAATGAGCTTTGAAATGCCGATCAAATGAAGACACGACAATCAAAAGGGTTTGGTACTATTGACTATATGAGTTTGATAAAAATCTCATTATAAACTTGCAGTTGCCTACAAAAAAATCTTCCAACGAATTTTATTCCAGTTTTTATAATCGCAGTGTGACAGACGTGCACCGGTGTACCTAATTGTCAATAACAAACGTATACGGCTGCTCGGCAGATGATGTATGTAATAATCGAACAACGGCTAAATATAAGTGAACCTTAATCTCCCTGATAGCTACTTCAATATATCTTTCATCCGTGATTCATCCTGCTGTTTTGATGAGTTTTCATTTTTTTCAGACCTGTTGTATGCACTTGGGAAGCATGAGTCAAACCGTTTGCAGTACACGGAGTTGACTGACATAACACAATTGTTCAACCCAGCGAGATTAGAGTAATACATCAGTGTCCATGTCTTAATAAATATACACTATATGTAAGTATGTACAATACATTTTCACTGAAATAATATCAAATATGTATATCCAAATTCCTCTCGTAATCAGTATTATTATTCCAACGGTCTGGCTGTCAGCTAGTAGATATCTCATTTCTCCCATTATGACATGCAATACGCGAATGCAATTATCCTTTATAAAGTTGTCTTGACCTTGCCTTATTTGTATTATCGCCCAACAAAGGTGGACGTGAAATCACATTATAAGCAACTTCTATTTTCTATCATCAAAACCATATGCGAGGTGCCAATGGGACTTGTTTTCCTTTGATTGCAAATTTTCTTTCGAATTCGTTGCATCGAGGAAACGGGTTTATATTATACACAAGAAAATACCAGTTTTCCTATAGGGTCATTCATACAGCAGAGCGACTATATGATCAAATGAATTTGATATGATTAAATGCGACAACCACAGTATTGGTTTCATTAAATAAGTTTGTTAGACTGATGAGAGATACCCCCTGTGCGTTTATAGATTTTAGAAAAGCAAATATACATACAATGCATAACAATATTATGTGTGAATGGTGTGTGTGTGTGTGATCCTAAAACAACATCTGAAAGAACGTTGCATTCCCCTTTGAAATTAGACTTGAAGGCAGCTAAAATATGACCAGCTTTAGGTAATAGCCTAAGCAAGTAGATTGTTGAACGTAACCGTACACAATCACACAATAAATGAATGATCATTCTTGTAACTTGTAAGGCAGGTTGCATTTACTTTGAAAGTGGAGAGATGCTATTTATCTTCGTAATGGTAGATCGAGCAGGGTAATTTTTGTATAATTAGCGTCAAATGTGATGATTAGCGGAATCAAACGTGATAAAGGGTATCATCAACAAGACACAAATTAAACTGTTTAACTACACCCTTCTTATTCACCAATTTCCACAAAAACACGCCATCCCATAATAATTGACTACAACACTGTGATGAAAAAATTAATGAGGAGAAAGGGTTAAACAACAACGTTAATTTAATTTCATGGGCAGAGTACACAGCATATCCTGTCGAAAACTAAAAAAAACCGACTGGTTTTAAAGATCTACAATAAATGACATGGCCAAACAATTCTCACTTGTTTATAATATGGAACTTTCTTCATCTGTCTAATGTCGTGAACTCTTCTGACGTGACGACAGTTAAATAATCCAGAAATAATATGTTTTAACATAAAAACATCCCTGTCTACTTCCTGCGTGACAATGTTAAATGTCTAGTTGTAATTTTCACCTTCACCTATGCCTCGCACGATAGTAAATAGTAAGCATATAAGCAAGGATTCCTATTATCCTACATACTTTAATGTCAGAAAGGTCAACGGTCAATCTGTCGATCATGCGCGTAGCGATTCCCGTTGGTCAATTCAATACGTGCAGACTGCTGTCTGCCTAGCCTAACCCATAGTAAAATTAAACGATAATCTTCAAAGAAACATCCTTTGCATGACTCTATCATCCTTCCTTCACCAAATCTACTCAACCGTCCTCTTTGTATTTTGGCAGTTGCAAAGGCTTGTCTGACGTTACTACTATACAACTAGTGACACCTGCAAAAATTTCGATGGTCGCAGGCCGTTAAAAATGCAGATACCATCTATCTAGACAGAACTGACTGACGCCTTCGATAATTAACGCGACTAATTGGAAAGCTATTGTTGTGCAGTAAAGGATACAATGTTCCTACTAAGTTGATTTTGATCCCTGATCGCAACAGTTACCTACCTACCTGTACGTCTTTCTTACCCCACACACCACACGGCCGGTGGACTCCCCTTGTCCCACCCCATGCATCAATTCTAGAGAAAAGGAATGATTATGTGCTAAAGAAAACAAAACACCTCGTAATTTTCCCTCAAAATCTTCAACAATAATATGCATATTTTACCCATTCTAGCACATGCCTGCAATCAATTTTCCTTTTTTTTCTAAATCGTCAACCTTGAAGAAACTTTCCCTTGATAGTAAAATTCACGTAGGTATTCATATTGCACGTTGACGTTGCATACCTTGATTCATTCCGTACATGCAGGTACTACAACACAACAACTAAATTACCTTTCGTATTCCTGCACAATTTCCTTAATTCATTAGTCACTCACTACTACTGCCAAATTCTAAACATGTACTCTTACAGTGACCACCACTACTACTGGCTTCACGCTCGCAAAAAATCCCTAACCCTTTTAACTTCCTCAATATCGAATCTACTAATTCATATTACAATATCCTCAATGTTCAGCATGGTTTTATATCAGCCACTCATTTTTTTTCGTCGTCATTGCTGAGCATCGTTCTTGTGGTGGTGTATGATGTCTTTTCTTCAATAATCTCATTCTTCATACCGCTGCTGATATAAGTCTTTCGTCTATTAACAAAGTAGCCGCTGCTGATGATTCTAACAGCATATCGTCAAAAGTGAAAAAAAAATGACGATAGCATCATCATTTTTGTTGGTCAAGTTTAGCCTACCACATCATCATCACGACGGCGTCGTCGAAGACGACCACGTTGATAGTGTTATACAGCAGCAACTGTAGTAGTGTTAACCTTATAGTCGACCTGTTAACATTGCTCATTTTTATAGGACTTGCGGCGACTCAGAAACGAGTCTCTTTCTCAGTCGTCCCATGACGAATAGTAAGCTAATCTATAAACTTATTGGCCACAATTCAAAAACTTCATCGTCATCATCATCGTCGTCGTCGTCGTCCGGAGGAGGCTGTTGTAACAGTGGCGAATCTACAACAGTGGACTATAACAACAACAACACCAACAACAGCTACAACTACTGCGGCGGAAGTGATAGTACCACCGCTCTGCTACTCAAGCCAACAAAGAAAAAGAAAAAATCCGCTGTGTACGGTTATTACAAAGGAAACTCCTCCACCGGAAGTCATCATCATCATCATCATCATCATCATCGTCACATAACACAACCCCTTTTCACGTTTTACTTTGGAACGAAACAGTTGATTGGGCATCCTTTTCGGAAAATCCGAAGCTACTGCGGGCGGTTCAAGAGTTACTTTCCCAAAACTTACACCAAGTTTACGGGAAGTTAAAATCTGAGGTAGACCGGCAAAGGCAGAAATAGCTAAATTATGAGAGAGAAAAGAGTGAACTCTGTGGTGCTGATCAGTAGTGTGGTTGTTGCAGCATGTGCTAGTTTATCGTATTGTTACGTTAGCGCTGCAGACAATCCTCACTTTGTGGATAAATATGTAGCCATAATCAGTAGAGCGATTGTGCCATTCCTTCTCAGTGGTCAAGTTTCGACAGGTAATTGATATGAAAGCATAAAAATCGAAACTGGGGAATTATAAAGAAGTTTTTAATTTGACGTTTTCATGTGAACTTTGTATTTGCAGCTGCTGCGGCCACAGTCTGGATTCCATCCGAAGAAGCCATTGACAATGAAGGCAGTGTGAAAGATGAATTTGCCGAAGTTGCCCATGTGTTTGCCAGACCGGAAGTGAAAGTAGTCAAGGCCAAGGATGAAGATGAAATTATACAACAGTCTGTTCCTTGGACGAGCTTGAAGAACGAGTGGAAAATTTATCAAAAGATTCAGGGAAGTAAGAGGAAGAAGATGGCTGGAGATGTGGTAGGGAAGAAGAAGGGCAACAAAGTACAGAGTGTTCAGAATGATGGCGATGATGATGATGGAAGTTCTAAGAACAACAAGAGCGTGGAGGAGGGATTCGAACAAATACCTTTGGCTATCAGAGAAATGATTTTAAATGACTTGGCGAACCAAAATAACGGAACAGGATATCATCCAAGTTTAACCCCAAAAGTAACAGGTGGTACTGAGAAACAAAAGGGAAAACCCTCCGCCTCGACAGAAAATGATGAAAACTCTGCGGAGGAAAATTCCTCTGAAGAAGACGAGGAAGATGACGTCCCCTCTCCAGTGGCTGCCCAGCTAGCCGACTCTGAACCGACTCCCCCCGCTGTTGTACCACCAACTGAGTCGAAAAAGGGTGATTCTGGTGAGGACGAGGAAGTAAACGACGACGGTCACGGGAAAGGAAAGGGCAAAGGAAAAAAGAAGAAGGGTAAAAAAGGAAAGAAGGGCGGCTGGGGAAAACCTCAAGGTTGGGGTTGGAAACCACCCGTTCACCACAACCCCGGATGGGGTTGGAAGGACCAACATGACGGTGTCCTTGAACAACTTGTTAAGGGTTCCACCTGGGAGAGGGTACTCAAGTATTACCACTGGAAGCGAGATCAATCCGTCAATGACGGAGGGGTCTACGGTGAGCATGGACATGAAGATCCCCACCACGATAAGCATCATCATGAGCACCCTGGCCTAGAATTCTCCGGCATACACGGCGGTTGGGATCCCGAACACTACCAACCACACGACGGCAGAATCAAGAAAGTCGTCAAGAAAGCGTTTACGGGATCTTTCTGGGAACGAGCTTTTCGCACTTACGTCAAATACAAGGAGAACCAAGCGAAAAATCCCAAAAAGCCTACCTACGTAGACTTAGACGCTGACGGTTGGAATTTCAGTCGGTAGTGATTGTAGTGCTGTGTTTTAAAATAATTTTTTAAAATTCGCGGCTGGAATTGACTGCCCATACACGTAGTATTTTTTTTACCAACCAACAATGTAAAAAAAATTACCGTGTATTTTTGTATTATGTTGCTGCTTATTATTTGTTAATAACTTTCGACATATAATATTAGTGTACTATTTATTTTTTATATTTTCGCGCTTATTAATTACTAGTACGGTACATATTTATTTACTACACAAGACAAATTAACTTATAATAATTAATGTCAGTATATAGTACCAAAGTTCTCCGCGTGTGGGACTATCATCCGTGTACAAATTACATCATCATAAATAATATCATCCTCGCATTCGTTCCACCCCTTCATAACAATGTTCTATTGTCATTTTTTCAAAGGATGAAAGTGAAAATGAAAATAAAAAGGGAAACCGTTTAAAAGATTTTTTTTAAAATAAAGAACATGTCATCTTCTAGTAACGCGTTTGGGCTCTTCTACGCAAACTGTGTGTAGTGGTTGAGTTAGTATGTAGCCTCTAGATTTCACAAAAAAATTCGTGTTTTTAAATACCAACAAAATGGTGAACTAGCTTTAGAAGATTACAATAGTAAAAAAAACTGATCTAGCAACTATTACCGTTGCACTGGCACAGAAGAAAGGTGGTATGGTAGTAAAATTAATAGAAAAAACAACAGGGAAAAATATAATCTCACAAGTTACGCTGTGTTGCTTAAAAAAACTTGAAAAACTAGTTGAACTTCGAAAACGTTCGTTCGTTCACGTCTCTTTTTCCCTGCTCAATTGGGCATAAGGGGACGGGGATACTTTGTTTGTTTTAATGCTCTCTGAGAACAAGGCGCCTATGCATATCGATACCGATGTAGGTACTATTAAAAAAAATTTTTTTAAATATTAAATGTAAAAACATACATGCATTAATGTAAGGGAAAGTGTTCCAAATATTTTTTTTTGCTAAAAGATACCAAAAAAATGGTGGCAGTAGTAGTAGCATAGTGGTGACGGTGGTTTGGGGTGGATGATGATGGTAAGGTATACCTCACCTCACAACAAGTCTCTTTACAAAGCAAGAGAGAAACAAAAAAAACCCATGTAACAGTTTACCTTTTGTACAAGACGTTCTTTACGACGTAGTGGGGTTTGTTTGACTCTTTGAATGAAACTGGTTATACCTTGTTGTTGTTGTACGACATTGGCTGCTTACAAACTTGATAATTTGGTAGTATATCATCGTTGAATAGGCGAGAAATAAAGGCAATAGTGTAAACTACCTATTTCACTGTAATCTCTGGCAATGGTAGTGGAATAAAAAATAGGTACTCATCATCATCATCATCGTACAACAAACATGGGTGCAACAAAAAGCAACAAAGAAATAGCAATAAGGCAAGGTGACTTGATTTACAGCATAATAAAATTCATAAATAACATTGAATGTGCGAAATTGAGAAAAAAAGTATGGTTTGGCACGATATTCCATTTTTCACGCTGAAAGTTATTGGGTACCACCGCAGAGATATTATTTTCCGGATAAATAAGACTTCATATCATCACCCGTGCACTTGGCAAGAGAGCGTGTTGATATTATAATCACAGCAAATTAGTACTTAGCAGCAGGCATTTTGACTTTCGTTGACATTTTTGTGAATACCTAGATACGCATATATGGTTTTTGGGTGCACACGCTCTTCTGGGGCATTATGGCAAGATGACTTGGCGTTTGAACAAGAACTCGACGACACCCCTGCACTCTGACGTTGCGTCAACGGGATCCTTTGTTAGTTAATTTGTTACATGCTACAGAGAGGAGAGATCAATTGTCGCGATATACGCAATACAATTAGTTGCAATATGTGCCGTTCTACTGTAAAAATACCAATACAAGAAGGTAGTGAAAAGTAAGTTTAATGTCATTGACTGTCTTCAGGTGTCTTCCAATCACCTAACACCTTTGTTACAAGTTTACTATTGACATCACTTCATATTGCATTATCTGTGAACATTCCTATCATTCACCCTTCCTGTACTGGTTGTTGTTATATACGACCGTGATAACTGCATCTATTTGATTCGTACGAGAAGCGAAAGCACGCAGGAAAAAGGAAA
Source organism: Callyntrura sp. NNG-2020 (assembly GCA_027744055.1). Taxonomy (NCBI): domain Eukaryota; kingdom Metazoa; phylum Arthropoda; class Collembola; order Entomobryomorpha; family Paronellidae; genus Callyntrura; species Callyntrura sp. NNG-2020. The sequence continues at coordinate 19,741 of JAHZNE010001608.1, forward strand.
GAGAGACGTCTTTTCATACGATAGCAGAAAAATTATCAAACTGGCCTGCACACACGAATATCTTGTATTTAATTAAAATATACACGTTCGTTACACATACATTACAAGAGACGAGTTGCCATCAATGAAGCATTAAAAGCAATTCCCCTCACGAAACAGCCAATTTCACTTTCTATACACGACAAATTAGGCAAATGAATATTAAAATGGTGATGGTAGGGAGGTGTGATGAAGATATAAAAACGACACGAATGGTCAACGTATTTGACAAAAGCACGCGCATGCCTCATCAAAATTCCCAACAATGTAAACACAGGTTGGTGTGCATGTTCAAGTTCAAATAGCTGTTGTACGTAACGATATTGACAACCGTGTAATATTGACCCAACGAGGAAATACACCTTGATAGCACTTGTGTGTTGATTATTGGAGGATGCGAGAATGACGATAGGTGAAGATGATTGCGATGAGATGAGGATGATAACGATGAAAGAAGGATGAACCGAATGAACCCCGTTAATTATTATTAGATTGCGTATAGTCACTTTCATCAAATTACTAGTGGAGTCACGAAGACGCTGAAAAAGCATATAGCATGCGTGCGTAAAAAAGTTTTTTTTGCAGCGTTTTGTGGTGGTGTCGCCGACTTGAGCGGCGTCGACGTCGTGGGAGAGTAAAAGTTTTCAATATTGCTACGCACACGAACGTTACACTGATATCCCCCGTGGGGCGGTTAATGACTCATTGAGGTTTTGTCATCATTAGAGTGGTATAATCGTAATACTGATTGTAACAGAGCTATCATCAGAGAGATAAGTCAATAGTAGTGTTCTTTTAGTCATATAATAGTAAATACCTTCCCTGTCATGGACTACTTGCTACACAAATAAGTAAAGGTAATTTTATTTTGTTTCACTTTATGTGGTTTATGAATTATTGGTGTTTATCATTGACATGTTCTTGAGAGATTGGTCTTTTAATATGTGAAAAGGAGTGTGAGAATGCCGCTTTGTTGGGTTTTCGATTGCTAGAGAGAAGGAAAAGTTACAAGGTTAATGGTACGTGACATATTATTATTAACGTAACGTGGCGTTGGCGTACGTAATACAACGAAATTGTAAGTTAAAGGAAAATGCATCTTGAATGTTATTTTTAAATTTATTCAAGGTTTAGCAGAAACTCTGAACACCTGCACACCTGCCAGCTGCGAATCATCGCCAGAGGAATGACGGAATTGTAAGTTAAAGGAAAATGCATCTTGAATGTTATTTTTAAATTTATTCAAGGTTTAGCAGAAACTCTGAACACCTGCACACCTGCCAGCTGCGAATCATCGCCAGAGGAATGCATCTGATTGGGATACTAGTAATACTCACCGGTGTGCTATTTGGTATACCAAAAATACATTAAGTTTTTTTTAAATTTTTTTTTTACATATTTGACATTTTAATGCATGTAATTTGTTTAGGTGTCCATGCTCTGCCGTCTTCACCTGCAAAACGAAATGTTGCGGAACACCATGGAGGTGCATCTTTAAGCTTGCTTCAAATAGCAACAAAATCAGAGGAGCATCCACGGGAGCCCAGAGAAATTCGCATGTTGCAATCTTCACGATCCACTTGACTGCCTCTCCCAAGTTGTTTGTGGTTTAAATACGTACCCTCCACAAAAACCTTCAGTGAGGTCAAGTACAGCGAATGATTTTGCTTTCTTGTTGAAAAACGCTGTTTCGTAAGTTGAGTACACCTTATATAATTTGTAAATAATTCAAAATTGAATAATAAATATGTAAAATCATTATGGTGTATGGTATGTCTATGAATTTTAAAGAAAGCTTCGCACCCAAAAGCTACCAACGACTACCACTACTACAACGGCTGCACCAACTACAAAAAAGACAACGAAAGCGCCCCTAGACGATGATGATGAGGAAGAGGAGGACGATGAGGGGGAATATGAGGATGATACAGTGGAAAACGATGGCGATGACTACAATTATGACGACCGATATCGTGTACTGAAAGGAGATAGGAGAGGTCATCGAGTAAAAAGATACTCCATTTTCACCAAACGCCGAGGTGGAAACTCCAATAAAAAAATGAAAAAAGGAAAGAAAAGTGGAAAGTTAGGAAAGTCATCGTCGAAAAAATCAAATGTGTCCAATAAACGACATGTTTTGAAAAAGGTACATTCAAAATAAATATCTCTAATGCAAACAGAATAACAATAATTTATGCATTTCGAAATAGTTCCCTTTGTATGGACCAAGACCACTAACGCCGCTGGATAGGCTGCGTATGGAAACTGATCTCCGAGCCAAGCTCCTGAGCGACGCCCAATGCGTAAATGGCCTTATCGACCACAGTTGCCCTTTCAACTATCAGCAAATGCTGGTGCTAATGAGTTCCTCGTTGGAAAGAGAACGGACGATCTCTTACACCTCCAATAAAATACTTCCGATGGTGGGCTACCTACTAAAGTCCCGAAATTACACGGGCACACTACAAGCTACATTTGTGGCCATCGAAAGAATTGACAATTACACGATAGAAGCAGACCAGGAAGGCAGACCCGTGGATTTTACCCATATTCTGGACGAAGTAATGAATCGAGTGACAGGAGACAATGGGCTGAGAATAGTGGATACCTCTAATGACAGTGGCAGCGCCAGTGTTTGGGAAGACGACGAATTCGATCACGTCCTGCAGAATCCCTACGTACGGAAAAGACCACAGTCGGATAACTACAAGTTACCTAAAGAGAAAAAGGAACAAGCTAAGAAACAGATTGCTCCTGTCCACGCCAAAAAGCCGGAGGACGACCAAAGTACCACTTCTGAAGAAGACACTTCCGAGGAAGGATTGGTCTTCGATAGGCCAAGGCCAGGCCCAGGCCCTTCCCATAATAATAATAACGGACCACCAGGAGACGGCGAGAGCTCTAGTGAAGAGGACGATAGAAATCAGGAAAATAACACGGGCATTAAAAAGGACGGGACGAAGCAGAAGAAAAAGATCACAGGAACTGGCTTCGATAAGCAGTCCGCAGTACCAGGTCCTGTGTTTGGATTTAGCTACCTACAAAAGAGTGCGGAGGATGAGTGATAATTGCAATTATTCAACATTGCATGTATTTATATTAAATATTATTAGAGTCATTCGTTTAATTTATTCCAATATATTTTATATTTGTATATTTATGGTAGAGTGTCGTATAGTTTATATTAAAATGACGATTAAATGGGTGCGGAAAGTACCTTCAGAAGAAAAAAAAACCTGCCGCCTATTATTTTCACACCGATTTTCTCTTAGTCGTCTTGATATCCAGTTTCTAGCTAAAAGCTTTTCCATCATCATGTCGCGTCATCGACCTTCCCCGACCGACTTGTGAAAGCACCAGTCATAAACCAATTTTCTTTGTCCGTTAAAACAAAACATGATACTAACCAAGACTCCAAAAAGAAATGAAAGACCATCAAACCACAATAACAAAACAGCAGGCCACTTCATAATGCTTGTTGACTTTGGCTCGTGATTCCTAATTTCTTCTTTATAGAATATTAAATCAGTTTTGGCGGCATCTCCTCTGCTTTAACACGGAGACTCCTTTCTTATTATAAGGAACAATAATGGTCCAATTGAACCACGCATTTTTATTATTCCTGTAAAAGACGTCTGGTCGGTGGCCGCAAGAGCTGCTGTCTTCAATCCCATCAACATCATCGCATTAATCCAATATACCTCCAGCATGGATCACCCTTACTTTTGTCAAAATGAAAGATAATTTTCGTAGTAATCGACGTGTTTGTTTTTACACGGTAAAAACCACCACTCTCTCTCTAAAATCCCTGTCTACCCCGCACAGCAGCATCGTCATCACTCACTACTCACCACCAAGAAGACAGGCACCTTTATCCGATTTGGCGTACCGTCTTGTTTCTTCCTTTGCCCACGACGTCACGTCAATAAAGTTAGTTAGGTTCCTTTTGCCCAGCATCGACTAAAAGTAAATTACCTTTTGACTGAGAGCCTGTCGGACGGCAAATTGGAAGGATTATACTGTGTGTATAAGAAGGGAGAAATGTAAGCCATGAACTGTGCAGTCTCGAAGGAAGGACATTTGAGCTAAAAGTCCAGAGGTATTCACTTAACACACTCTCCTGCTGTAGAATACCGTGCTGTCCTGTGGAGGACCTGTGCACCTATATAATGCGGGTGCAGTGGCCTTCTTCTAACCATTCACATTGTACAACTCTTCAAGTCAAAGCTATTTTGTTCTCTTTGCTACTGCTTCCAGCATAAGCCTTCTTACAACAAAGTCAGATAGGAAGTTCATTCTGCGGTAGAATATTAGTCAAAGCTGTACGAAGCATGATAATTATTCCTATCAGTTACCTGACCACAGCCCAAGAGAAAAGACAAGGAAGTCACAAGTTTCTTACTCATTCCAAAAAAATCTTTAGTTTTGCATTGCAGAAGACTTGAAACTTTAATTCAGTCAACTAGCCCCAGTTACTCTTTCAAAATGTGTCATTCGCCAAAAGCTAGAAAGTTCGCCTCTGGAAATTACACGCTATTTTTAGCGGTGATGACCGCCACCGTGTTACTTTTCCTGGTGACTTATTCCGAGTGCAGATCTCTTAAGGATAATTCTAAGGTAAATATTTTTTACAATATTATTGTTATTGTGTTGTTGTTATTGTTGTATTTGCAAAGCAACTTATGTTGACGCTGTTTACTAATTTTCTTTCTCCCTTATTATCTTTGTAGGGCAAAGGAAAAAAGTTTCTTGCCGATGACTGTGATCCCCTCCACTGTAATGGAGGCAGTGGCTGCAAAAACGTGACAGAGATTTGCAAAGAGAGGATCATCTACGGTGACATCCTCGTTTGTCAGTGCATCCATTATAAACTCGCAGACGAACCCATCTACATGGATCTGGGGGGCAACGTATTTTAATAAGGACTTTTCTTAGTCTTTTTTAAAAGAAAATACTCGTGAGAGTAAAAAAAATTGAGTCATTTTAATTTATTATTTTAGCTGTTATTTTATTTTTAAAAATATTTTAAATCCATAACTGAGCAAATGCTTGCTTTTGTCTGTGTTATAAAAAAAATTAGTTATAATTTTTAGTTTAAGATAAAATGTATTCTTTGTTTTTCATCCCATAATGAATGGGAGTGGGATCTTGTAAATAAATGCTGCGTACTTGAGAAGCAAATGCTGCAAATGTAACACGATTTATTTATTGTTGTTTTTATTTGATTGAAAACGGGTCAATAAATTATATTATTAGCAGCAGGAAATTATTGGGGACTGGGATACGCCTCTTATTGTTGCTTTTTTAGGTTAATTAGTTTCATCATTACATTGCATTATAGTATGGTACAGTTTACTCGAAATTTTTCACAATTCGTTTGATTTCTCAAAGGGAAAGAGATGTACATAGGTATCTGTGTGGTGGTAAGGATTTTGCGCACCTTTTGCGTGATCGCTAGCAATTCATTTGTGCTGTGTGACGCTACCGGTCTTTCACACGTTTTTCCGCCCTCGAGAAAATAAATATTAACCCTTTCAATTTCATTCTATTGCTCGTCATTCATTTTGTTCTAGCTCGCTCGTATTCATATGCCTTTGTTAACCAAGGGCTCACATTACCTAAAAAGCTTACCATTGCATTGATATTCGATCATGAAAAGTGTCCAATCATTGAGCGCGCATTGAATTCTGGTTTCCCTCTTGCTCTCATCGTTAAGGGTAGAATATTTTATTAACAAAGTTGTGATCATGCTCGATAAAAGGCACTTGACTTTTCT
>JAHZNE010001609.1:0-12827 GCA_027744055.1 Callyntrura sp. NNG-2020
CGCCGGCTACAAAATCCGAGGGAATGAAGTGACCTGGCAAAACTTTAAATTTCGTCTGGGGTATTATGATACAACATATTTTTTTTTATCTTAGTGGCAACTTATTTTCTAACTTAATGGCTTACGTATATTTTTATTACAGGTTCAATGCTAGAGAGGGGCTGTTCATACATCAAGTCACATATAAGGATGGGGGTGACATCAGACCCTTATTTTATCGCATGTCCGTCGGGGAGATATTTGTACCCTACGGCGACCCTCAACCTCCCTATCACCAGCAATTTGTAAGGGCGCCTTTATTTTGGGTATACCAAGTAGTCAAATTGTAACCCATCGTGACTTATATTTGCAGGCATTCGATGAAGGCGAGTTTAATTTGGGCATGTGGGGAATTGACCTTGAAAAGTATGACCTTTGCCGGGGTGGCGGTGCGGTGACCTATTTCTCGTACCCCGTCAACAAGGACGACGGAGAGCCCATCCTCTTGCCGAACGTGGTTTGCATTTACGAAGAGGACACCGGACTACCCTGGGCGCATCAAACAAACGAAGGAACTGTCCTCCATACACGATCCCAGCGGCTAACCGTCAGTATTTTTGTTAACCAAGGCAACTACGACTACAAGTTCTCCTGGAAGTTTTACCAAGACGCCACGATTGAGTTTAACACGGATCTTCATGGCGCTCTCTTCAGCAACCTTCTCGCTCCCCGGGCCACCCCGGGGGGCTTTGGAACTGTGGTCAGCCCCCATCTTAACGCCCAGCACCATCAACATTTCATGGCAATTCGGTTGGACACCGAAATCGATGGAAATCGGAACACGGTGTCCATGGTGGATGTGGAGGCCCTTCAGGAGCCTTCCGGTTCCTCGAAAAATCCCTACGGAAATGGATTCACCACTCAGGAGACCGTTCTTCAAACGGCGGGGACGGCCCGGACCAAGATATCCCCGCTCACTGGAAGGTCTTGGGTGGTCCAAAATCCGGGGAAGGTTCATCCTTACACGGGGAAACCGGTGTCTTGGAAGCTGTTGCCTTACAATGCCCCACCCGTGCTCCGTAGGCGGGATAGCCCTATGTATCCTAAAAGTGCCTTCACGGATTACAACGTTTGGGTTACCAGATACGAGGAAGATCAGATATACCCCGGAGGGTTCTATATGAACGGCACGGGACTGACAGATTGGGTGCAGAAGGATCCCGACGCGGATGTCACAGAGACGGATGTGGTGCTTTGGTACATTTACGGTAAATTACGGCCTTTTTAAAAAATCGTTACAATTTAGGATGAGTCCAGGTAACCTTGTAATTTTGACATTTTGGACTTCACAGGATTTACACACATCCCACGGGTAGAGGACTTCCCTATTATGACAGTCGAGTAAGTTTACTGAGGAGCAATTAAGGATAAACCTACCTATTTTGCCTACTTCATATAATATGAGACTTTCTTTCCTTCAGGACGTCCGGCTTCTTTCTGAAGCCAGCAAACTTCTTTTTGGAAAATCCCGCCGTGAATGTGCCGCCACCAAAGTGAAACCCTTTAAATTCTCGTAGCAATTCTTGTACAACGTGTAGGTTTCGTGTTATGTAAAGAGACTGAATTAGGAGATTGGGAATCCCACAGAGGGGCTCAGTTAAGGGTCCCGCCCGCCCACTGACATACATTAATTATATGATAACGATTGGAATGCCATATTCTGAGAATTACATTTTAGAAAGCGAAAGCTTTATTAAATCTTCCGTACATATTGACTTAAGATCTTTAATTTTTATCCCAAATGGCGTAATACTTTCTGGTACAGGTGGCCTCCGTAAAAGTGTGTTCCGTTCAGCCCTGTAGTAGCCCGGGTTCCACAAACTGATAAAGAATACGTTAACCTTCTCCCGCTAATTACGGCCCGTAGTGTTCCCGTTGGCCATCCCCGTTTGTTTCTTTCAAATTGTGGCTGCGTTGCCCCGAATACCAAAATGATTCTCCAAATCCTGAATTTGAATTGATTACGCTTTCATGTGCCCCGACGACGATTCCATATCCCGACAAGCCTGTTGCCGCACCACGAACTGCCGTTGCTGACGCACCTCCAAAAGGAACTGGTGCACTACAAAGACATAGAGAAGGCGTTCCAGCATGGACACCAGCCAAAACGCTAGTAGAACCCAGACCAGGGGGGGACTAGCCAGGTTATCCTTTACCGCCACCACCAACACCGGGCAGCAAACGATGAGGGCGAGTACCACCCGAGAGAAGGTGTGATACTGTTGGGAGTAGCGAAGGGCAGTGCTGTAAGCGGCTCCCTGGAGAAAGATGGACAAAAAACAAAATTGATCATCGGGAAAATCAGCAGAAGGGTAACATGGAAGATAAGTTGGATGAGGGGGGCTACCAGTCTTGTGGCCTGCAGTAGTCGATTCGAAAACCAAATTTGAAGCGCCGTGTAAGACACCGGACCCAAGACGTCTGCCACGTTGGACCAGGTTGCTGGAGCTTCACAAAAACGGCTTCGTGTAAATATGCGAGTTGGAATGTAATAAAATAATTGGGGATTTATTTCCTACCAATATGCCTACCTACCTGTTTCATCAAAATTTTCTTGAGCCAGTTGCTCCCCGACAAACCACTCTTCCAGGGGAGGTTCTTCCGTTTGATTAAGGGCTCCAGTGACCAGTCCCGCAATAAGGTACCCTATTCCAAGGGCCCCTCGACCCTGAGTCAACGTCCAGTTTACATTAATAATTTATAATTGGTAAAATGCTACAAATGTTTGCAAAATTACCAGATCCACGGCCGCCACCAGTCTGGCTCTGAATCTCCACTTGCCGTCGTTCTTCATTTGGTTCCGATTTTACCAGTGCTCCAGACAGGAAGGTAAACAGGAAATAACCCTAACAGACGATAGTCCAGGGCTCCATAATTTTCAAACGGGGCCCTAATTCCACCACAGATGATAGTAGATCGTGCACCAACCGACAAGAAAGGAATGTATGAACCGTTGGCGTCACGAACACAAAAAATGACACTTTTTGCATTACTCAAATAATAACTGGCTTCTATAGCGCCCTCCAAGTCTTCAACTCTCTTAATGTCTCTATCTACCCCTTCTACACTCTTATTCCTCCTCTAATCTGAATTGCCTATGAAGGCAGTAGTAGTGCTGTGCTCCAATGCCATTTTTGGGTAACCAGAAAACCTGTACCAACATCAGCAGCAGTACTTCTGTAGCAGCAGCGTCTCCGTAAGGTACATACTAGCTTCTACGAAAATCTCAGTCTGCACCAGACTGCCTTGACTCCGTCTACGGGACCTTGAGAATATGCGCGACTGTTATGTAGCAATCCCATCTTTCTATTTTGTTGCTTGCGGTCCTATCATGCAAAGGGAATGGAGATGGCTAATGTTATTTACAACTTGAAAAATAATTATTATGAGAACGACCCTTTACACTGTTATCAGTTGGTGGGGTCTCCTTTCAGCCAAAAAATGCAAAGGAATCTGCCACTGTCGATAGCAAATTCATTCATTCTTTCAAGCAGGCGTTTTATGTACAAAGCCGTGTATGTGTGTCCCTCTGTGAATTTGTGTACCATTTGAACGTAACAGTTGCCGGAGGGTTCACGATTTAATGGAATACAGCAACTAGCCACTGTTGTAAGGTAAGTAACGTTATGTTTGCAATGTTTTGCTACATTTAGGCCCTGTACAAAGAGGGGAATGAGAATGAGCGTTGCCCTCCTTCGGTCAAGGCAAAGCAGACAAGATACGAAATTACAAAAAAAAACCTGTCGAATCGAAAAGGTGTATGGGCTGGTACAGGGAGCATTCTGCTTTAAATATTTACATAAACAGGCATGTGTTCTGGGTTATGGAACTCAGCATAAGTAAAAAATCAAAGCTTATGTCGTATTCAGACTACAGGATTAAAGGTTAAAATCCCACGTGTGTTACGAGACACGAGTAACTCGTGAGGTTACTTACCCTGGAGGTACTGTAATGCGCCGGGTTTGTAATTCGGAATTACCTTAGGGCATGCACGTATGAGGTTTTTTGTCAGTCCTTTCGAAGCCGGCTTTATTAAGAGACGATGTCGCACATTGGTTTTTGTTGTCCGTCCGTCCCTCCGTCCGTCCAAGATATTGCTATCTCGAGAACGGATATGTATTTTGAAATTTTGTTTTCGAGGGGTTATAGGGAATCATCGATGCATGTGAACCTCACATTTTGGAGACTTATGTCACACCGGTCATAAGGTCAAAGGGCAATGTTTTTAAAATGGGAGGCTCGAAAGGGGTGAAATGATACATTAGATCATGCATATCAAGAATAACGCGTTTGGAGCCCAGCGGTCAAAAGGATAAGGTACAATGGAAGGTCAGAGGTCAGTACGAACAAGTAACCTTTTCTCAGGAATAAATAGAATTTGAACATTCTGTTTTCTGGAAACCATAGTGACTCTTGATTAACTCCTACTTTAAAGTGTCTCCCAAGCGGTAATAACGTATAGGACGTCCAAATGAGCTGAACTTTGAATGAATGAAATGGTCTACAGATGCTGTATATACAGTAATTATACTACAGTACATCTTTCCACAACGTTTACAACGGTTTATTTTGTTAGCGCAGCAAGGTTGAATAATCCCGCTAATCAACATCAGTTGTTTACTAGATCTTCCTTGTTGTCTTTGTCCCAACAAAAAAGGTGTCGTCATGTCCCGTCTAGTGGCAGTAATAATCCAAGCAGGTAATTGAAATTTTTAAACAAAAAATCGACGCGCCATTTCAATACACCAAAACAGCGTGACATGACAAATCCCAGATGTACCTTCTATGTGGATGGATGCAAATGAATACCTCTCATAGGAGATAACGGCCACTGGCAACTCGCATATTAGTGCGTTGCTTACCAAAGCTGAAAAAGAACGTCATTCATCCCACTTTTGAATCTTTTCAAGCAGAACCCCACAAAAGCATGTCCCGGCGATATTTAAATACAAGTACCGCAATTAGCTGATAAAAGCGTAAAGTCAAACTGTGGTTTTATTTATTTTCAATTCAATTTTAAACCGCCCCCATTCCTTTTACAAAAGCGTAGTATTCAACAGGTTCTCAAGGTTATTCACACAGGGAATTTGACGAAGCTCACAAAAAGCCGAGTGCCATTCGCATAATGCTGAAGTGGTCAAAAAGGAAGACTATCACGGCACCTCTGACAATGAGTGCGCTTCACAGTAATTAACGTGACTGGCGAAAATGCAGGGATATGAAACCCAAGCTGAGGGGGACGACAAATTTGAATGGCTCATATTTCGTATAAATAAAGGTGGTGGTCACTCCGCATCTGTGGGACAGTGCAGTGATCGGGATAGCGAGAGCGTCATTCGAAAATGTTAGCCAGGATGCAGCAGCCCCCCGTGAACCGTTTGTCCTTGTGGGTGGGGCTTTTATTTGGATTTCTAGCGGGGATCACTAGTGAGCCCCCACCCGCCTCCCAGTATGGTCCTCCTGGGTACACCCCTGGAAATCCGCTGGGTTTCACGGGTAATGGGTACGCCATACCCATGTCCGGTTCTCAGCAGCAGCAGGAGTGTAGGAACAAGGACTTGGAAAGAAATAAACGACTGGTGATGGACTTCTACCAGACGGCCCTACGAGATAAGAGGCCCGATCTAATGGACCGGTTTCTGGCGGAGGACTACCTGAATCATAACCCCTTTTCGATGGAGCGGGGAAGACAGGATTTTGTGAGGATTTTAACCGTGGGGCAACTAGCGCCGGAGCCCCCGCAGACAGTGGAGTTTCGAAGGGTGGACGCTATTGACGACGTGGTGTGGGTGCACTGCTCCTTTAATATTAACGGGAAGAAGTATTCGGTGATGGACATTTTTCAGATTAATTGTGATGGGTTGATGCAGGAGCACTGGGATGTCTTGCAGGACACGACCAGCGTACCTACGAAAAATCCTGTGCCGTATTTCTAATTTAGGGTTGTTATCATTGTACACACGAATGATATTTATTGTATTGTTGTTATTGAAGTAGTGTGTTTAAGTACCCACTTGACGTCTTCATGCACTATGTTGTTCCCTATTAATAAATGAAATACAAATATAAATGAAAACTTTGGCTTACGAGAAGACTCACCTGTCGGATCAAGTTCCAATTTAACATACGCCGGGCATATAGCTTGTTAAGGAAATTTATAAAGCATTTTTGACGTTGTATTAATTATACGGAACTGTTAGCTACAGTTTGCATCAGTGCCCCTACATTATTAACTGCGTCCCTGCAGAAAACTTTCTGATGTATGGAAACATTATCAGGCCGTAGCTGTAAACCAGCAAAACAATACATGCATTTTTAGGACAATAGTCATTATAAGAGCAAAAGTGCAAAAATATGAAACAAATTTGAGATGTTAGAGAACCGCTAAGGAAAAGGGATTTACATGCAAATGTTTTGGTTAAAGTTGGCCACATGGAGACTATGTACCATATTTAAGTATATTTTAAGACAATCAATCATTTTATGAATCAAAGGATACTTTTCCTCGTAAGTTATTTGTATCATCATATTTCTTCAATGCTTTCTAAAATCAATCTACATTGTCGTTACTTTACATAATCAGAATTCGTCTTCACTAATTTATAAAAAGTTAATAGTATTGGTTAATGTTGAGAATGTTTCATCTGCTACATTTTGTGTTATCAAGTTATTATCAAGCGCATACGGGTTTCCAGTTTGTATCTTGTATGTTAGAAACGGCTAAAACGAAAATGAGCGATGAAAAGAACGAAAAAAGATACGACAGTTTCATTGCACTGATGTTCACAAAATGTTGAGCGTACACGCTTGTACATTAAAATATTTAATAGTACTTACGTTCATATTATTATATAGTTCTGTCCTGTGAAATCCCCAAAGACAGACAGTAAATGGCCTAAAATGTTGATGTCACATACATTTGATGGAAAATGATAAAACTCATTATATCTGCTCTGCCACACCAAGTTTCATTATTTCGATACAATTACTCCTGAGAACCGAAAATTAAATGGAAGAAGATAAAGCCGCTCCAATGCTTACGTTTTAAAACGCCCCCTTGCTTGCCTGCACAAAGATTTCGTCTAAGCATTTGAAGATTGAAGGTTATGACGACATTTATGCGGCTTAAAAGAAACAAAGCAGCCGAGTGCCATTTATGAGGGGGTAAGTGGTCCTGTAGGGATGATAGATGAATATCACGGCTGGCGAGTGAATGAGTGCACATCACAGTAGTGGCGTGACTTGCAGAATAAGACTCTTGTAAAGAGAAGCAGGTGGCGCAGAAACTACTTTATAGCAATGGTTTACAGTTAATTCACTTTTACGTTAATTCATTATGTCTGTGGACGTCAACATTTTTACATGTTACCCTGACAAACAAAAAAATCCGCCTTGATCGGATAAAATGTGTCCGATCTACGAAGGAAACTAGTTCTGCCCTTAAAATACCCCTGGGTCAAACCCATCCGGGTCAAACTTGGTAAGACAATATACCTTCCTTATGAGGTGCCTGCTGACGAATTTTAAACCCCTATTCTTATTTTTTTTAAACTGAGGATGACCCACGGGGGTTATGGGAGTAGGGGTCAAAACAAAATCTGGAAGCACAACCAGAAAGGCATAACAATCGATTCCAGCAATCCGTTCATATTAAAACCCTGTGGTTTACCAGAAGCGTGGACGGCGGTACGGTCGGACGGTCCCACAGACTGAAATGTTCAATCGATAAGGTACCGCATGACTGCGCTACCTAGTAAACTGTTAGAAAGAAACCATAAATGAGGTTAATACACAGTTTGAATGTGTCGTGTCTTAGGAGTAGTATAAATACCGGCGTCGGTAGACATTTGTCTACCAGTTCAACGAAGGAGACCGTCTGCCAACACATAGTGGGCCGGTGATGATGAAGCCCCTCCAAGCTAGTGTTTTTTCCTTGTCCGGGATTCTACTTGGATTCCTCAGCGTGATAACCGCCGAACCCCCTCCCAACCCCCAATACGGACCCTCCGGATATACCCCAGGAAACCCCCAGGGCTTCCAAGGAGAGTGCAGAAACCGGGACCTGGAAAGAAACAGACAACTCGTGAAGGACTTTTACCAAACCGCGTTACGGGATAAAAGACCGGATCTGATGGACCGCTTTCTGGCGGAGGATTATCTCAACCATAGCCCTTATTCCATGCAACGAGGAAGGCAGGACTTTGTCAATCTTTTAACCGTCGGTCCCTTTGCCGCAGAACCCCCTCAGACGGTAAACTTTCGGAGGGTGGACGCCATTGGAGATGTGGTGTGGGTTCACTGCTCCTTTAATCTTAACGGGAGGAAGTTTGCCGTTATGGACATTTTTCAAGTAAATTGCGACGGGCTATTGCAAGAACATTGGGACGTGTTACAAGACACCAGCAGTGTACCCACCCGAAATCCAGTGCCATATTTTTAATCCGTTGATATATATGACATTCATTTCCGCTACCATTTTTGTTTTACTTTCTTGCATTCAATTAAAGTGCTCTTGAGTTCAATATATCACATATTCGCATAGCGCATATTCCATTTATTGAAATTATCTTCCAAGTTCATCATACCGCACATTACATTACATTGCTACTTGTCATCCTTTCATCCATTTTTCATGTTGTCTTCTCTGGAGCAATCCTCTTAACTCTTTTTACAGGATGCACGTCTTCAGATAAAATGACGTTATCGTCTTTTTGTGGTTTAAAGACAGGCTGGTACTACACTGGCCAACTGTGCGAATAGATCGAATTTTTATTTCAGTGGTTCTGGCAGTTGTTCAGCTACCGGGATTTTTGTCATAAGAAGTCTCCTTCAACTTTAGCTGGACTCCGAGATTGTAGGTCGCTTAATTAAAATGTGACCCTGTACACACCAACAAGGGAATAAATGAGACACTTGTTATCTCCAGGGACGTGGCCCTATCCAATACTGGCAAAATGCCCGCAACTACCGCATTTTTAACCTGGTTATTATGGCGATAGGCACCTGCCTCAACTTTTATGCCAACTTGGTTGATGACATTGTATGATTGTGGAACCATTTGAATTTTGGACGGGGAGCATCAATTTAAGAAGCTGAAGATCGGAAAAAGAGCTCCAGGGGTAGGGGCAATCATTCAGTGTACAAAATGGCTGGAGCATTAAAAACCTTCATTTCTTTAGTACTCACAGGTCAAGATGCGCAATCTTCCGGATTCCGGGATCCAGGATCCCTGAAAATTTTCAAGGCGAAGAAGTTTAAGAAAAAAATTGAAAAAAAGGGAAAAAAATGAAAGTATTTCCCAAAAGCGCTTGGAAATATTAAAATTAACCGGGGAAACCATGGAATGGACTTCCAGGGTGTTTGGTAATTTTAGGACCTTGGAAGATTGTGCATCCCGGCCACATGATGTGTATGGGTGATACAAATTTACGATCAGTTACAAAATGTATATCAGTAATTTAATAAATTTGCACATACTTTAAAATACTGAATACTCCATGACACTTTTGTCTAATTTTTTCAACTTTAATCATTGATTTTGATGTTAGTAGATCAGAATAAAAATGTAAGATAATATTGTTTCTAAGATTAACAGTGTCATCTGAAATTCGCCACCAAGTTGAAACCGTTTAAATTCTCACACCAAATCATGCACAACGTAATTTTAGCTTGGCGGTAAAACATACGTGCATACCTATTACTCCAATTAGCCAAAGGCAAGCTTGTTTCTGTTCAAGGAGAATATTTTAGTTTCCGCTGACTTCTCAGGTGTCCCACTAAAATGAATGTTTAATGCTGCATGAATTAAAAAATAGCTATTTTTGTTTCCGTAAATTTCAATAATATTGCTTTTATTTCAATTTACCGCGGCGCCCGTTGGTTTGTAATGCATCAAACTAACATTGAACGGAAAAAGTAAAAAAAAAACAGTTTGACAATGAATTGTAAAACATCTAGAAACACTCATGACGAACATTGCAACCGTTGAACAACAACAAAATTACTCCAATTAGCCAAAGGCAAGCTTGTTTCTGTTCAAGGAGAATATTTTAGTTTCCGCTGACTTCTCAGGTGTCCCACTAAAATGAATGTTTAATGCTGCATGAATTAATAAATAGCTATTTTTGTTTCCGTAAATTTCAATAATATTGCTTTTATTTAAATTTACCGCCGCGCCCGTTGGTTTGTAATGCATCAAACTAACATTGAGCGGAAAAAGTAAAAAAAAACAGTTTGACAATGAATTGTAAAACATCTAGAAACACTCATGACGAACATTGCAACCGTTGAACAACAACAACGTTACTTTAACATTGTTTGCAAATATTTAAGCGTAACAGTTCCAACGTACAAGCATTAACTATTTTACAATAAAACTGGTTCATAATAATATTGTTCGTCAGGGTCAACCCCTTGCGGGTAACGGAGGGACAAAATATTGAAATACGTCTGCATGAAATGGAACTTGGTGCACATGCTACTCCTGTATAACTATAACGTCTCACATATTTTGGAATCAATCCGTAGTTTTGTGTTGAGCTAATTACGACTTTCAGTTCACTTCCCCCTTTGTGTGATTGCCTTACACAAATTTATCCAAATTTACGCCATACACGTCTATTGTCATGTAGTGCTATGTCTTCTCTCATGCCTTTTCTTTTCATCCTCACTGATAAATCTCTTTGAACACAATGTGCACTTATACAGCTTTTCCTCGGTGTGACGCATCATGTTATCCTGATAACTTTGCGACAGGTGAAATACCTTAGGACAGAGAAGACACTATGAACTGCTTCCTTTTTGTGAACTCCTTGAAAATGTCGTGTGAAATCATTTTTTTTGGAAAATTCTTTATTAAACATCGGACATACAACTGAATGTGTTGCAAGGACTTTCCTATTTAGAGCAAAAGAGGCGTGAAACCATAATTATTTGCAACATATTTGCTACACAGATATATGGCTTGTAGGTGAGGCGAATTCACGTTTGACGGTATTAAGGTTTCAGTGTGCTAAATGTCTCTTTGGAAATTTGCACGGTGTCTTCCTGCGTAGGGGTATGGTACACAGCGACTATGGACACATTCCCTTTCTCACTTTGAAGACGGCGAATACTACTAATGGCTTCGAGGAAACAAGTTTTACATTTATTTTCGCCCAACAAAAGCAGAAAACTTACTGATTTGATGGAATATGTTCAACTGACTCAATCATTTTTGATTACACGCTGCACCTCTTTTATTTTCCGGTTTACATTACTTTACACCGTGAATTCACCGCTACATGTTATTCCAAAAATACCATTTTGTATGACGTTTTCACGTGTTACTTTGGTTCCATTGATTAGGGATTTCCTTTAATCGTCGACGTTCATAATGCATGAACGAACAGCTCAAACTCATGGGTAGTACCCCGAGTTACGTCATCAAGGGACGAACAGAATTTTTGAAAAATACTTTCCTCACGCAAAACAAAAATTCATATATGTGGAAAGGAGCAGAATCAAACTTGTGATAAAAACAACACATTCCCTTTTTTAAAAGGGGGTAATCGGCATCTGTCGTGACTGTTACACTAATAATGTTTGTCAGAACACTAGAACGTTTCGTATTCGTTTCGTATTATTTATTCAAAAAATAGTTAAATAACAACACATCATTAAACCATTTTTAACTTCCAAACGGGTTGGTATTAGCTCTCGGCCGGCTCAGTGTTTGTGTCCTTCTCAAAACTAACCACAAAAACGGTGATGACCAAAGCAAAAACCTAAAATTAAAAAAAAGAAATTAGTTTTAATGTTTAATATTTCACAAAATGTACTGTGATAATGCTGTTACCACACACCTGAGCCATAAATCCAAAAGTACATTTGTAAACCCCTTTCCAAGATATTCCCACCGGGTCCTCGTTTAGCTCCATCAAAATCCTCATCACCTCTTGGTACCTTTGCTGAGAGATCGTTTCCCAATTTTGGTTTGCGGTAAGCCACTGTCTGAAAGTGCTCATCTGAAATATAATCATAGTTCATATTAAGAAGAAATTTCCTGAAATCACGTCATAGCATCCTACCTTTATGAAAACATCGGCAGAGAGCACACACGCCCCAGCTTGAAAAGTCAACGACACCATCAAATACATATTCCACGCCCAGTCCGAAACCGCCCCTCCAGCACTCGCATCATCAATCAAGAATATCGCCCTCAGCGCCGTCGATATCAACCACAACAACTTGAGCACCGCCCACGTTTCATTCAACAACTCTGAATATATTTTCAACTGCTCGTAAGCTTCCCCCACTTTCCCCAGATTCATCCCGGAGAAAGTGGACGGGCGCTCGGGGAGAATCACCTGGAAGTTTTTAGCCGCAATCCACATCGTCATGGGGTAGATCCCTTGCAAGAAAACATCACAAGACAAATAGACAACTGATAAAGATAAGCTCATCCAAGTATACCCAATCCCCAGTAGGATGTCTTCCACGGAATAATTAAAGGTCGATATTGTCTCTATTGAAGAGGGCAGGAAAAAACGTCGCCGGGCCAGCACTATTCTGTTCTGAAATGCTAGGGTGGGGTGTTCAAAGTACATGCCCGGTTCCTGGGAAAATATGAGCATGCCCAGGATAATAACTAGATTGACAGTTAACATTATGACCAGGTACGCTTGCAGATTCCACGAAGCTACTTTCACCAAGGTCACTTTCTTCTCTTCAAATGCTCCTGCGTGAAACTTTAACAATTTGGACTGCAGTTTAGCACCCTGATTTAATGTCTCGACAATTTTACTGGA